>JAQIXL010001328.1:0-18984 GCA_034700245.1 Poikilolaimus oxycercus
GTATACGTGCTTTGGCAGCTTCATTGAACTCCTGAAAGGCCCGCACCAGCAATCCCATAGACCATTTAGTCTGAAGCACCAAGGGCAAGATAGGACTTGGCTCACTTTTGTGCATTTTTCGAGACGCGTGGTGTTTGTATCTGAAAAAAGCAAAGACAGTCTTAACAGAGGCTTCAGTATACGTGCTTTGGCAGCTTCATTGAACTCCTGAAAGGCCCGCACCAGCAACCCCATAGACCATATAGTCTGAAGCACCAAGGACAGGATCTGAAGCACCAAGGACAAGATAGACCCTCGCCGCGCAGCGGGTTGTGGGTTGGGTGCGCGGGGTGCGTGTCGCGAGTTCGAGTCCTTGTCCGTGTCCTGTCATGTTCCGTGCCGTGTTCAGTGTGAATAAAGACGAATGAGCGCTCGCTTGAAAGTAAATAAAATCTTCTTTTGCATCTTTTTATAACAACGCTCAAGCTCTTTCAATGCGCATTTGAGCCGTTTCCTTCGAAAAATTCGCCTGGAAGACTGGAAAAAAGCGCGTATTGGGTAACTTTCTTGTGGAAATCACATTATACAAACCGTAAACGTAAACGTAAAAAAATCGGTCCAAAAATACCGTAAAACCGCAAAAACCGTAAATCGTAAAACCGTAAAAGTCCCAGCCCTGCTGGGAAGTCTCAGGGTTATGTCGAGACAGACTAATCGTGCAACTCAATGAAATACAAAGTTTTTGAGGAGACACAAAAAATTGCCAGTTTGAATATCAAAATGGTCATTCTTCTAACAACCTCACGGGGGACCGGGGCTTTGCCCATAAGGGGAACCCGTGCTCTCACCGCGCATTTAAAGAGTAATTAATATTGCCTTTTTTGGTAGGGCGCGCTCAATCTCCCCTAGAGAAGTGCAATATCCGCACCACGCTGAGGTGCTGGGCGAGTGATAGGGGCTTTTAAGGGACGAAATGAGCTTTCACAGTCTGGAAGTGGGCTTTTGGGTTTGCAATATCTCTTTTACAATAGCAAGAAGATCACAATCAGAGGTGTTCGAAACCCCTGAGGAGGTTTCTAACATCTTTGAAAAAGCTTGCAACAAGCAAGCTTTTGGGATTGCGGTGCAATTGCTAGGTTGGATGGGCCTCTTATAAGTATGTAGGCTTAGAAGAGGCTACATCGGCTGATATGGAAAATATTGCGAAGCTATTTTTAGATGCCGCCGAAGCGCGACCTCGATCCCGGCCTTCAACTGGCGATTTTCTGCCTTGCTCGAACGTGTGTTGCACAGTGAAGCATTAAAAAGAAGTCGCTTCAGGTCGGATGCGGGGACGATGCCGAAGCTGCTCACTGACTTGAAGAGGCATATCAAGGGCTACAAGTTTGAGCCGCCGCTTGTGCTCTATAAATGGTATTTATACGAAGAAATGTCTTGAAGGGAAGTTTTAGGGCGCAGAAATCCAACCAGAAGCTTCATTGGGAAAACTATTGCCACGCATGCTCGCGTGCTCGCCGCTCACAAATTGAAAAAAACTTGAAAAATGATGATCCTTTAGGTATGCTCCACTATTTGAGCTCCATATCAGACGAAACTTTCTCAGTACTTGAATCTGAAGAAGAATTCGTTGCGCTGTCGGGTGGAAGGCCGCTGAACCAGAATCCACAAAACAGAATTTGTTTCTGCGATGAGGCGTCAACGGAACATGATGCGGAGCCGAATGTGGATTCGGAGGAGGTCGATTTGAGCCTGGAGAGTGTGGGATCAGAAGCCGACTGTGAAGAGGTGCTGGGTGACAACCAATACCGAAACAAGTCTCTCAGTCTCACAAGTTGACCCGCCAGCCGCAGCCGACGCAAACTCAAACGACGATCAAGAGCTTCAAATTCGTCTATAATGAAGCGGCTCGTGGGTGTTGACTTTGTTCTCGTCGTTGTTGAAAATAGTTGTCCCGATTGTCCCTTGGCCATTCAATGAAGCTATCTAGTATAAACGGCCCAGAGAGAAATGTCAGGGGGTGGGGGAATAAGTGGAAGGAAGGGTGCGTGTTCCTCCTGAAAAGGAGAAGAGAAAGATTTTCATTGAATGAGAGGGCGCGAGAGAAATTTGCATTGATGCCGCGCGCGATTCGCATAGAAGCCGCGGGGGGAGAGCGTCATTGTTCTACATTCGGCGTGCGATGACTGGTTCGTTCTCGGGGTCGTCGGCGACGCGCCCTTCTACCGACCCACCACCCTCGCCTCCCTCTCCTCCCCCGAGTCCTCCTCGCGGTACATCTCTCTTTTCCAAGGGTGACAATATGTTTACAGCTTTAATCGCAAACTCCGGCAACCTGGGAATAAATCTCGACCCGACGAAAAGCATGGAGCTCAAGCGCGATGGGGTGAGTCGTTAAACATACGAGACGATGCGGGAATGCCACAAGGAGAGAGACCGGTTGCAAAACCAAACTCTCCTCCACTTGAAAAAAAAAGTCGTACGGTATTACAATAGAATTAGAACTAGAAATGGAAGAGAATGTCAATAGAAAAGCACTGAAAGGCGAATAATAACCGTTAAAATAAGCGCAATAAACCGTTGAAAGCGTATAAGGCTGGCAGACAAGGCGTTATGAGCAAACTTGGCAATTAACCGGCTAAAAAGAGAAATTATTTGGGGTGTTTAGTTGGTTTGTAGTACAATACGAGCTACATGATGGTGAGAAGCAAAGGGTGGAAAGAGGGGAAGTGTTCCAAAAAGAGCAAGAGATAGCATTGCCTTGAAAAAAAGAACTCCTACGCTCTTTTTGAGCGCATTTCATATCTTGAATATGGTTTTGGTGTCTGGCATATTGGCCTTAAAATGAGATGCAAGCATGTGAAAGAGGCTAATAAGCATGCAATCCACTCTTCATTCTGAACACGCAGCTTTGTGCTAGCAGGCTTATTGTTAGTGGGGGAACCCCCTCTAACAAGCAAGAGGTTTTGAGAATTTGAATCTCGTCGAGTGTCTAATTAGAATATAAAGCGGTTATCTTGCCAATTGTCTGTTTCAAAGCTTTAAGCGAGCGGGTCATCACGGATTCTGGACTTGCGTCAATCTTTTCCTAGTTGTTCCCTGCACCTCACAATAGCCTGCATAACTCACAAACTCTTTGAAACACACGCCAGGCTTGCTTGATTATTGTGGCCAACGTTGCAGCCTGTCTCAGCGATCCGATTCTACACGGAGAGTGCGAAAAAGGACGCGACGACGCAAGAAGATCACGCCGAACTCAACAAGCAGGTGTGCTTGTATCGTTATTGCATGTGTTGCACAATGTGAAAGCGAGGACCAAGATGAAGTGTTTGAAGCGCCATTGAAAGCATTACTAGATAAAAGAATCATTTGTATGAGCACGCCGAAAGTATGAGAGGTTGTTTTTCAGATCTACACCACGGGAGAGAAGCCAAAGACCACAACTGAGGAGACGACGACCACTGGAGAGCAGAAGTCGAAGCAGCTCGTCTCTAAGGTAAACCAATGCTGAGAACGTTCCGAGCATCCATCGAGTGCTTTTGGGGCCTTGACATGGGGTCATGGATGAATAAAGAGTTTGATGTCAAGAAACGATCAGATGGAAATGGCGCATCAAAGGAAATCAAAATCACACCTACGCTCTTGCAGTTCATGCACTAAATCCTCGTGTTTGAGTGTTCTCACTTGCACTCCCTTTCTTTTCTTGCACTCGGTTAACCCAGAGATTGCAGGGCCAAAATAGACCCGGAGTTATTGGGAAAAAAAACAAGTCTAGCGTTAGCTGCCAATGCCGCTTCACAACTCTTCACAACATTTTCTATCCATTATGCGCTCTTAAAATTAAAAATAGTCTTTCGCATTTACTGCTAATAATGTTTCTGCCCCTTTGCTTAATTCCTAGTTCATGTGTGCATGCAAACAATCATATCAAGAATTGAGTAAAGTCCGTAATTCACAGCAACTTCCTTTTCAAGGTTGCGTGAAAAAACAAAATTGCACTAATGAGGAGATCCGATTGGATCTCCGTGAAACTCTTCTCGTTTGTGTCCGCTACTTGTGGACAGGATTTTAAAAATGCACCGGCTAAGTTTGTGGCTTTTAGGAAGCCTCGACGGCAAAGAACTTTCACCCGGCGTCCACCGTGTCCCTCCTCAAGGCGAAGAGCTCCGACGCGCCGTCTGCGTCAGCTCTTCTCAAGGTAAACGAAACAGGACTCGAAGTGCAACACCGATCAACGGATTTCACACGAAAAAGGAAAATGCCGTTTAAAAAAATAATTACTGTCTCGCCATAAAACTGCAAGCATAGAGCACTGGTTCGAGAGTGAAAGAGTCTTGTTGTTTTGGTTTCTGTCACAAATTATAACAATCTCTTCTCATTACGAAAAGACAACAGCGCTGCATAAAGCTTTTTCAGCTTCTTCCGCGGGCCCTTCCATCGATGGCGATGTTCCTCGAAGCATCATTGCAAGTCACGACGCTTATGGTCTTCGTCGGCTCCAGCTCGTGAGTGACTATCATAAAAGAATTGGTTTCTTCTTTAAGGTGGCTTTCCACTTGGAATCACCTGTTGACGGAAGTTATACAAACCATGGGACTGGACTTCACGGTGGCCATCAACGATTCCGATCTCAGCGATGAGATTTGGTTGCAACTCGGTGTGATGAAGCAACAGCTGATCACCATCACGATCGAGGGCACAGTGTTTGCCTTTGAGCCGCCCAAATCGAGTTTGTTATGTTTTCGTTTATCAAAACATTGTTTTGCAGTACCTGCGGATGTTCAGAAGCTGTGTCTGGCCTTGTCCAAGTTTGTCAAGTCTGTCCTCAAGGTGCGTTTTCGAATCGGCTTTCAGCATAAGAACGCTGCACAAATTCTTACCACCAGTACTGTGCCTATTGCAGGGAAGCGCTGATGTGACTCTTCTTCCGTTTACGTTTCTCAAGGTTTGTTTTTGCAAGCAATGCACTAAAGAAATAGTTTTGTAAAATCCACTAATCATTTGTATTTTTAGACGATGAGCATCCGTGACGGCCAGCTGGTGAACATCGACGACAGCCCTTCGAACAGACAAGTGAAGGTGAGCAAAGAAATACTTACAAGAAGGTGTTGCTTAGAGCAAGCCGGCACCGGCTACAACTGCTGGCGACACAACGACGGCCATCCCGACTGTGTGTTTTTTTTTTCTTCGCCGTACAGAATTCAACAAACTCTGAGAGCAGTTGATTTTGAGAATTAAGAAACTTTAAGCATAGTTTTCTGATACTTTATATTGCGAGGCAAAATAAGAAAAAGTATTCGCAAACACGTTTGAACTATTGCATTGACAGGCAAGCCCGACAAAAGAGACGGCATCGAGCGCACGAGACCCAGCGGCAGGCGTCCATTCGCCAATCGACCTAACGGCCATCAGCCCCAGTCCCGACGTGAGTGTGGACAAATAATAATGAAAGTTCCATAAGGAACTAGTAAGTTTATTGTCGCGAATAAATATTTACAATTGCATTGGTACCTATATCATAGAGTGGAAATATTGAATTGTTAGTACGAGACAACCCGCTCGTGCACATTTTAGAGCTCGGATCTGGACATCGATGAGCTAGTCTCGTCGCCTGTCCCGACGCGCCGCTCGCGAAAGAGGAAAAGTGCGGATCTCCGAACGACGCGCTCTCGCACGCCGAAGAGATCAGTTCGTTGTGTGAGATGTTTGACAAGGGAAATGCAGGCGGGAGTCTCAACGGCTCGCTCCTCGAGCGCTCCGCCCTCTTCGAGCGCCTCACCCATTGCAGGATACATCACTTCGGTAATTCATTTGAACTCGTTTGATCCAGGAATCGCGGCTTTCAATTGAAATTCTGGAGGAATTCATCTTGAATAAACTGCTTTGCAAAGAAGAAAAAAATCTCTTCGATTTTCATTGATGCACAGAACAAAAAGAGAAGGAAAGAACAATCAAGATTCGGAGTTTCTGGTTTCAGACTCCCACGTCGACGTCGAAGACCGCCCTCGCCATCGACTCGCCCGAGGCGGTAAACAATCATTTCGTCTCTTTGTGTTCAACTATTATGGCACTATTCTCTTATCGAAACAAAAGAAGCTCTTTTCTAGGTGAAGGAGCCGGCGACGACCGACTCGGAGAAGAAAGAGGAGGCGGAAAAGACGCCGTCGTCCTCGTCCTCGTCCAGCAATGCTTCGGTCGGCGAGAAGGTACGCTCTATTTATCGTCGGCGAGTCTGTGTAAATATTACAGAAAGACGGCGGCTCTGCTTCTTCAACCACGGATGCGACAACTGGCAGCGCCACGACGGAAGAGGTAAACAAGAATTTCTTCTCTGAAGACGCTGGTGAATGTGACGCCCAACGACACTCTCATTTCCGAGGTGCGCGTTCGTTCTCGTCGAGGAGCATCTTTTCGGCTTCAACGATTACACATTAGACATTCTTTCTTATCGGAACAAAGGAAACTCTTTTCTAGGTGAAGGCGATGGACAAGTCGAAGGTCGAGGGCGACAAGCCGCTTGAGGGCGAGAAGGAGTCGACGGGCGCGGCCTCTTCGACGGCCAGCAAGAAGAGAGATCTGATCTGAGTCTCCTTCCCCATGATCCCTGTGGAAACGACGAACCCAAATAAATCCTCGATCTTATTTGTTTGGTCCTTGAATTCTTCAGCCTAGAGTGAGAAAGAAACTTTGCTTTCTGGATAAAAACAGCTAGATATGCTATCTTGTTCTACTTTTCCTAATCATCGATACTCCTCAAACGCTGGTGCTTCTCGTTGACGTCTCCTAACTGGCGAGGAGTTCAAGAAAATAGTAAATCAACTCGCGTTGCTCGTTCTTCTTTCTGTAAATGAAAAAAGACTTTACTGCGCTGCTCATTTGTTAGTCTGAGAGAGGATGAAAAGAAATTGGAGGTCGCTGCGCCTTCCTCACCCTCAACGCTGGCCATTTCTTTCACAAGAGCATACACATGGTTGCATTTTACTTTTGGTTCTTTGCTAAATTTCTGTTTGAAAGAACTTACTGATTCTTATCATTCATTAATCTGACCACGATTAGAGAAAAGAAGGAAGATGTAGAAGCTTCAACAGGTAGACTCATCACAATTTGAAGGACATAACAATCACAAAGGGGCTCATTAGGCTTTTTATCTTTCTCCGTATTCCGTATCGTGAGGGCGAAATTCTCTTCTGCTGCGACTTTTGCCTTATTAGTATTGCATAGAATTATTATTAGCAAGAAGCGAGAAGTAAGTGAAATGAGTGACAAGAAAAGAAAAGACGAAGAAGGCAGACAAAGGAAAGAAATGACATGATTCGCGACGCCTGAGAGGCCTGAATTGATTATTTTTTGCGCGATCAATGAGGCACTGTACTAAAGATTTTCTGAAAAAAAAATATTCTAATAATATTTACAATTTAAAAATAAATAAAAAGAACTTATGCCGTAGTTGGATTGAGGAGAGAAACTGTGTTATGGTCGAAAGGAGAAAAGAGAGATTGGAAAAGACGGAAGAGTCTCAGAAATCCATAAGAATTGCCGCGTTTGACTTCTCCGATTTCAGTTTTTTGGTCAAAGAGAATTTCGACTCTTCTGCAAGAATTGACAAATAATCACAAAAAGAAAAAGAAAGACGAACTCGGATGAAAGTGTCGTTGGCCGAGGTAGTGCACAAAGTCGATGAGCGTATTCCTGTCAGTTGCCGTCACTTCGAAGAGTTTCACTGAAATAAAGCACATTGTGCTATTTTGAAAACGAACCTTTTTCTCTGGTTGCCCATGTCAGGGCAAACTCGCTGTCCACTTTTCTGCCTGGCAAGTCCGTTTGGTTTCCCAAAACAACAATCGGAACCTAAAGTCCTCAGTCCACGGCATCAAGGCTTCCTTCACCTCCTTCTTCTCCTTGGCGAGCGCCTTGTCAATGTGCTTCTTGAGAACGTCCATTCGATTGAAGGACTCATTGTCGTTCACAGAATAAACCAAGACGAAGGCGTCTGCCACCTGAACTTGTTCCCTGGTTCCCCGTTGCAGATCGGTTTCAGACCTGGAGATAGGCGCGTTTCAGCTCCGAATCGAAGTCTCTGAGACCTTCGGTGTCATGAAAGACGAGGATCTCCCGAGGACGATCTCCATCCTCCAACAACACTTGATATGTATCGTCAAGAGTCGGGTTGTAAGGCTGTAAATAAATGTGTAAACAACGAGTAAACAAAAGATAAACAATAAATAACTCACAGCTCGGGTGATGTCATTGAGGCAAGCGATCTGCTCGAGGATGGCGGTCTTGCCGACGCGTTTCGCGCCGGCAACAACCACACGCATCGCCCGACCCATACACGGCTGAGGGTCGCTGCCTACACCGGCCACCGAGAGCTCTGCAAATGAATGCTTTAACTCGCCGTTCTCTAATTTCTTCGAGGTTTTCAAGGGAGAAAAAGCGATAATTCGAGCTATTTGTCTCGTTTCAACGTCCACCTGCGTGAACTCGTGAAACCTTCTTTCGACCAAAAAGCGAACTCACTAGAGCGAATGACACTTTTGGTCCGATTACGTCCGAATGTGGAGAATTTGTGTTGCGTCGAAGGCGAAGCTCGACCGTCGTCGAAAGTCGTCGGCAAGTAATCGTCGCCTATAACAATGTTTTCAGTCTTTTGTTTGAAGAATAAAAAACAAATAATTTCGCTAAAATACATTGATTTGCCGAGCTTGAGGCCAAAGAAGCAGTCGAAGATTGACCCTTCCTTCGTCGAGGCTGAATACAGCAGAAACTACTAGCACTTCCACGACGAGAAGGCATCACTTTCACTCTGATCAAGGAGAGGAAGTGCCGGACATTAGATGGGAAAGGGCAATGATCGTCGAAGCGAAAACCCTCAGGGCAACCAAGAAAGCGCCGGCCGACAGGTAGAACACGTTTGCTGATGATTCAAGGCTGCGGGGTCTGGGAATGTCATGAACCGATACGGGGGAGGGGGAAGGGGAGAGGCTGACACCGTCTGTCTCATTGTCAAGGGGAGAAACCTTTCTCGGATTGGTAACGCTACAAGAACGCTTATATCCGAAATGAAATCTTTTTAATAACTAAATAAATAAATAAATGTTGCTAAAGAAACATTAAACTCAAGAAAATGCTCACCGTTATCGGGGGAGTCGGGAGGGAAGAAGACGGAGGGCAACGAGGCGGCAGGCGAAGGAGTGCCGAAAACAAAATGAGCCACCGACGAACGTCGAATGCGAGCGGGCGACGGCAACGTCAATTTCCGTGTTCGAACCTCTGAAAAGGGCGGATTTCAGTTGAAAATAGAACTTCTCATAATGAAAGAGAAAAGAATGAGGAAACTCACTTGTCCGTTGATAGCCCATCCTCTCCTAATGACTCATACAGGGACGAGGTTTTCATTTTTATTTCCTCAACTTTGAGACTTTCAGGTTGCTGGCTCATCGTCAGCATTCTTCAGGTTCCCGGAGAGAAAATGGTGAAAAAAGACAACTGAAGGAGGCGGGGGCTGTCGATGACCAAGAGATCTGGGAAGAGAAAAGAGCAAAGAGAAAGTATTGTGAACATGAGAAGGACAAACAAGGGGCGACTTGACAAGTGGCCCCTCCCAACGAGCACCGGCTCTCCTTGACTCACCCGACGGGTCAAACGAAGGCGGCGGCATAGGCGACGGCGGCACCGGCAGAATGGGCAACGTCAACCCGAGCGATTTTCGACGCTCATTCAATTTTTTCATCGTCTCCACTGAGGTTTTATAGAAATTTATGAAAGTCGATGGAAAAACCACGCCGCGTAGCTGTAATAATGGGAGAAGGCAAGAAATCGTGCGCGCCCGGCTCTCGTATTTCATAAACAAATTGACCTCTCTCTCTCACAAGAGAATTGAGGAGAGAGGCGGGAAAGCGATGCCGAGAGTTATGAGGAACGACGCCAGAGGGCAAATCGAGGAAGAGGGAGAGGCCGCGCACGCTCGCGAGCTCTTTCTCGCTCGTGTAATAGAAGGGTTTGGAGCAAACAGTGAACATTGTTATGAGCCCCGGACGGAGAGAGAAGAGAGGAGGAGAAGGAGCACACCTGGAGGGCCTTCTCCTCCTCCTCCTCCCCTCTCCTTTCTCCTCCTCGAGCATCCTCGCAGTTCCTCCTCCTTCACCTTCTCCTGCACAGAGAACACTCCTCTCTTTCCTTCTTTTGTTTTCGTTTTCGAGCTTTATACTAACTCCCTCTGCCATCAAATGAATATTCAACTAACTCGATGCCTGCATAGTTGAGGTCTTTGTTGAGGGTTGTCGAGGTGGAAAAACGAAACTTCACGTTCGATTGGTTTTGCAAGAAAACTTGACAAAGACGTCAGAAATTGCTCATCTTCCTTCTACGAGAACGACAACGTTGAATGCTATAACTGGTCGGGGGCAGACCAAGCATTCCCTCCAATTTCAATCAAAACAAAAACTGCCAAGAGTTTCTACGAGAAGAGGAGAAGAGGAGGAGGGGGAAGAGAACCACGAGAGAGAATGAGACACGTTTGTGCTTGTGATAAGGAACGATGAGAGAAAGAGAAACTGATGAAGGAGACGACGAGGGAACGCCGCTCCTCCTCCCTCCTCCACGAGGTACCGGAAAGAAGCAGCTGTGGAGGGGGAAGAAGAGGATGGGGCTGGGCGCCAAGAGCGAGAGTTTTGATCGCCATTGCACACAGTCTTCTCTCACTTCAATCTCTGTCTCCCTCTCTTCACCTCAAACCACTACGAGTGAAACGCATGAGCGACGGGTCGAGAGTCTTGGCCAAAGGGGGGACTCGACCCGTCGAGGGAAGAGAGAGGAAGGTGAAGTGAGACGACGACCACACATGCACCGAGGGGAGGGAAGGGGGGACGAGGACAATCCGATGGTCTCGACGCGATTTCGAAGTGTTTGGGTCAAATGCTTGAGTTCGAAGAGAAGAAGACTTGCAGTTCCACTTTGAAACAGAAACGTGGAGGCTTTGAAAAGTCTTCCAAGACGACCGATTACGAAGAAAATGAAGACTTTGATCAAAGTTTTCTGCTAATCTACTGGAAAATCAACGGGGGAAGACATAACAAAGTGTTCAACGAACAAAACACCCCACAATGATTGGGGGATCATGATGGGAGAGGTGGGTGTTTGAGAGGATTTTCCATCTCTGCCCAAATTGAGCCCCCATCCCTCCCATTAGTGAAAGAGGTGGATCCTTTACAATAGTTCCTCTGTGCATACACGCAGCTTGCTCGCTGGCAAGCCTAAACACAATACCAACAAAGCTGGAAATGAGTTTTTGGCCATACGCAGGCATTCACGAGAAGGCCTCCTCTGGAGCCCAGCTGGGTCCCCGCTTTTTCGTCCAAAGCATTCGGTCGCATTGCCACGAGACAAGATTTATTGCAATAATTTAGTTCCCGAGGAGCCTAAGGGGCATTTGTCTGATTTCCTAAGCAGACTTACTTTTCTCTTCATCTAGAGGCTGAAGGGAGAGATGACGGCATGCAGACATTGTTGAGGGTGTGAGGAGGAATGAAGTTTCCCTCTTTCTCCAACCCCCGATGGTCTTATACCCGAACAATTGTTTTGGGGGGAGGGGGCTGTCAATTCAAGAAGAGAAGGAGAAGCCCCTCCGAGAGGGGAAAAGGTTGACTCACAAGAAGGACGAGTCGACGGCGAGACGAATTCCTTGGCACGATCGTCTCTTCTCGGAGTAGAGAGTGGAGTCCAAAGTGCAGCTCCTTCTCTGTCGACTGGCCTCCTCCTCCAGATCACATCGTCCAGCGATGTGCCGAGGTTTGCGTCAAGGAATTCTGAAAGGTGATGACTTGTTGCGATTATAAAGGTTGAATCCGCGCATGAGTCGCTAGAAGGAAGCAGAAAGACGAGAAATGGCTGAAAAACGAGACTGTGAGGGAACTTCTTCTAACAGCCTAGAGCTGGAGATGCGACGCTCGCGCATCTTTAATGAATAATGCAGTTGCGTCTCAATGAAAAGATAGTAATTCACAAAAAAGGCGGCCGAATTCGATAGAATCCAGAGCTTGCTGTAACCGTTGGGCGTCGCTTTCGAAATTGGCTCTGCTTCCCTTTCTCCTTTGAGAGAGAATGAATCAGCAGACTTCCCTTCAATGAGAACAACAAAAAACAGGAACAAGTCTATTCTCCTTCATTCAGCGGCATCGACTGAAAGGAAAATCGAAACAGAAGGAGGAGGAGGAGTGGACTGGCGAAAGACGACACGAGTGGGAAGAGTAAGAAAAGAAGAAAGAAGAAGACACGGCGGCCGCCGCGAATCTCAGCGTTGGCCAAGTGCCCGGGCGCCCCGCCTGATTCAGGCCCTCGCGCGCCCTCTTTGAATCGACCAAACAACCTCTCTTCCTCTCTTTCTCATAGGAGAAGGGGAGCTAGTTGAAAGATTTCAACTACTTTCCCCCTCATAACATCCACTTTGCAGATCAGATGTTCAACTTTTAGTTCTGGCTCTCGGTTCTGTTTCTTCCAGTTCAACAAGCCATTTCATACACAAAACACATTTATTGCGAGTGGGAGTGAGGGGGGGGGGACGGGCTCCCGAGTAGTTGACGATCCTGCTTCTTCCTCTTCGTCCTTCTCCCTGAAGTCTTACCGTATTCCTAGTCGATGTGGAGATGGTCGAGGTGCGGGAAGATGGCGAGGAGCTGACTGATGAGGGCGCGGCGGGTCTGAGAAGACTCTTCTTCTCTTCTTCCTTCTAAACCTCAGGTGGCGGACGCGGTCGCTCGCCGGGCGCCGCGAGGAGGAGCGTCTTCCAGCTACAGTATCCACTGTCTTGGGGGATTTTCGTGTTGAGACCTGTCGTCGTTGATCAAGTTGTCGAGCTGCGGCGGGCAGACGAGACGATCGGCGACGAGCTGCAGCGACTGCAGCTTCGGGCAGATTTCTGCCAGTTTTCTCATCTAAAACTTCTTCTTTATTCTCGTTACAGTAACCTCGTCGAGGGAGGTGACCGCCTCGCCGAGCTGCACCTCCTTCACGCCGGCAAACGCCTCACGCAGCGTCATGTTCGCCTTCTAAAGGAGGATTACGGTAGATCTTCGTGGAGAGACCTGGGAGGCGTCGAGGAGGGGCTGCACCTTGAAGAAGACGACGCCGTGGAAGACGAGCAAGCGGAGCTCCCGCGGTTCGTGGCACTTGAGGAGACGCGTGATCTGCAAGGTCTCTCTTCCTTGCTGAGGAAGCAGACGAAGTTGTGGAGTTGCTTGGTGGAGACGAAGTGGAAGTCGGCGAGGAGGCCGGGGAAGAGGGCGCGCAGTCCCCGAGGCGAGCAGTCGAGGACGCCACGCGTGCGCCAGTCGTGGCGCACCGCCTGCAAAGGGTCAAGTCCGTGTATGCCGCGGCTATCTTGGTTGTCTTCTGTCATCAGTCTGAGTCTTTGTTCCACCGCGAGTTCCTCTTCAGCGTTGTAGAAAAATCGAGCTTTCGACAACAGAGCGATTATTTTCGCAGTTGCTCATTGTTGGCTGTGGAGACTTGTTAAGACGAAACTCCTCCGAGTTCAACTCTCCCTTTCAACAAGTCTCTCATTCCATGAAGCAGCATGAATCAGGCTTCAAACGCCGCAGACTGTCTCGTAATGAGAGATTCAGAGACAACAGTGAGACATTCGTTATGCCCTTCGGCATCTGGCTCTCGACTCTCGCTTATTCTCTCTCAAGAGAATAATCTTTCAAGACTTTCAAGTCCCTCTCCGGGGCTTTTCCAGAGTCCATGTTCGAGATTGTTCAGTTGTTCTTCTTTTCATCCGCTGTACCTCGCGGGTCAGCCTGCAGGCGTCTCGGAATTGACGCTTCTCGGAGAAGTTCAGATACGAGGAGATCTGGGAGTCTCCTTCCTTCCATTACAGTATACCTTGACAAGAAGAAAGAAGGGGAGCGAGTAGAGGCTGACGGTGCTCGGCGGGTGGATGACCCCGCAGTGGCGCTTCGTCTCGGGCTCGTGGCCCGTCTGAACTCCCTGTTAGCCTTTCTCTCACACAAACCTTGCTGGCCTTGCGCTTGCGTTCCGAGAACATGTTGGGCCTCGTTGGGACGGCAAAAGGTGCTGCAAACCCCTCCTGACAAGAGGAGACCTCACCTGGGTGGAAGTAGGAGTTCTCCTTGAAGGGAGAGCGGGGAGAGGGCGGACGAACCGTCCGCGACGCCTCGATCGGTGCTGAATGAACTTTCAAGTTTTGAATTCTTTGACTCTTTTCATTTTGGCAAGTCTGCTTGTCCGGCATAGTCTAGTCTGTGCATAGGCATAGTCTAGTCCGGCATAGTCTGTGTTACTTTTCTTGTCTGCGAGTCTGAAATAAAAGGAGGTTCAGAAGTCGATCTCGTCAGACGCGCAACGTCGAGCCGGTGTAGTCAGCTGCAGCCTTCCGCCGAGCGTCACGAAGTCGAGGACGGACCGGCTACCGCGCTCTAGTGAAGAAGGACGCCCAACGTCGCTCAAGCAGAAAACATTTTGAGTGCTCAAGAGCTAGACTCAAGTTAGATGGTGTAATCTGCCTCGGTTGCCCGTCCACTGGATTGGATCAAGCCTCTTATTCACAGAGACTTGCTTCATTCTAAACTCTTTTATCTTCACAAAGTTGTTGAAGACTCTTTCTGTTGAAGGAAACAAGGAAATCTTTTCTCGCAGGATCTTGTCATCAAGCTTTCAGCGAATTGTCTCTCCGCGTGGCTCTTCTAGCATGCACCCTGACAGCCGCCCAACCCACCACGCCTTTATGGCGCAGAGGGATTGTCTCGGAGTGCGACGCAAATGCTCTCCCAGTTCGATTTTCTTTCGCTTTTCCGAATTTGTTGAGGCCGTTGATGACAAAAAGTACCTTGCAGATAGATTATGGTGAGGAATTGCGGATATCTGAGGCTTCTTCTTTGCTTTTCTTGTTCTTAGTGTGACTTCAATGGTCATGATCTTCCTGAAGAGCGTACTGACCACAAGGGGTGAAAAGACCTCTTGTCTCTCTTGCTTTTGCCTCAAATGTTCAAAGCAAAGCATTTTTTGATTCAAATTCAAGAAGAAGGACAAGTAGTTCGAGCTGAGGCGGCGACTCGTCTCAAGCTCATCCCGGGCTCTCTGTACTCTTCGAAGATGGCCGCCCGACCCGGACGAACAAAGACCGTCAGAAGGATGCAGGCAAGGAACATGAGGAAGATGATCGCCACGCTGTGCCAATCTGGAATCTTCTTCTTATCTCTTCTTGAGAACTCACAAAGAGCTTTGCTTTCAGCGGGCAAGATGTGGGAGTCTCCCATCGCCCCGTTCTTGCTCAAGGAGTCGACGACCAACTTGAGAAGAGCATAAAAGGCTTGAGAGGCATCGACGAGGCGGAAGATGACATTCAGTCCGAAATCGTGCATTCGATCCTCAAGACTCTTTTTGTTTCTTTGTCGGCTTACATAAAGCAGCGAGTACATCACGTGGCAGATGTAGAGAGCGACTAGGAGAAGAACGTCTGCCACTCCGTTCATCGTTTGGACGGCTCTAAATTATTTATTTATTTATTTATTGTATTGGTATTTATTTATTTGTTGTAAACAAAGAGGAACTAACGCAGAATCACTAGGAACACCCTCGATGAGGGCCATGATGACAGCGAGTTCGATGAGAATTCGAATCACCGGGGTTACTGTAACGAACTTGAGCATTCGAAGGAAATTTCTCCTGAACTTGTTTACTTCCTCAAAAGAAGTAAACAACTTTGTTGGTTTGCATGGAGGGAGACATTTGCAGCAACAACACAAGGGAGGCACGTTGAAGTGGATCTCTTTGTTGTTCGCCGTGAGATATCTCGAAAGGGCGTCCATTCCACCGAAGCATTTGATCATCAAAGTGAAGACTGTCAAGAGACACAGCATTAGATAGCTGAAAGATAATTTTCTTTCGTAGTTTGTGCTCTTCTCTGATTCCCTCGGTTCCCCTTTTTAATCCATCAAACAGGATTTTAAAGGACAGAGTATGGAAACGAGCATTTTCTGACTTTTCAGAAGAGACTCACGTCAGACCGATGGCATAAAGGATGTAAGCGGAACGAGGGAAGAGCATCCCCAGCCAGGAGATCGAGGAGACTATCTGAAGGAATTGCTCTGGAAGGAAGAAGTCTTACAAAAGGAAAGAGATGGATCCAATACATGTCCAGTTGGACTCCTTCGTCAGCAATGTGAGTATGAATTTGTTGGAAGCAAGTGGTCAACATGATTAGAGCCACTAGTAGAAGGCAAGCGATGAGGAAGGCCAGGTAGATGCTCGGAATATCTGAAAGGCTCTCTTACTTTACTCTTTGAACACCTTTCCAGGCCTCAGTCATAAAATCTGATTTGTGTCTTCAAGTGACTCACACAGTCTCTCTCTCAAATGGAAAACACTTCGGCGAGTCAACAGAAATCAACAAAATCCCAGACAACTCACTTTCGAGCCACTGACGAACGGTCGGAGCAACAAGAACTGGCAGGGAGAAGTTCCGCGACGTCGGGGCGAGGTTTTCGTAGACGTCATACTCTTCCGCTGAAGACTCCTCCACCATGTTTGGAGAAATTTCTCAAGTCGGAGACTCTGAAGGAGAACTGAAACTGACGAAGTTGACAGGGAAAACGGCCAGGATCGAGGTCGAGGAGAGAAGAAGACTGATCAGAGACAAGAGACAAGGCAAACTGGGAGGGAGAGTGAAAGACCAACATGAACGAGGAGAAGAGAAAAGGGAGGGAAGGAGGAGATTCCCTCTTCGACTCCGCCTTAAGATTTCACTGCCCAGTCTCCGAGAAGAAGTAGTCGCGACTAATATTGAATGAATTATGAGACCGTGGACAACTTGGACTACAAGCAGACAGACTAGTCGACTTGGAACTCTCGAAGGGAGTGTGTGAAGAGTTAATGAAGGACGCTGAATCGTCGAAATGCAAATTCTGACCTTCTCTCTCCGCACCACTTCGACATTCCGTGTCCGTGGTTGTGTAGTCATTTCGTGACATGGACTATAGTCTCAAGTGCATCTGGTCCATCAAAGAAAAGTTCTCCATGATGAGGTCATTGTTCTCCTGACACAGTGATTTCAATAATGGATGTGCAAAAATTTAGCAATGACTTCTCTCAGCAGTTTCTCTCACAGTCAGTGGTGTCTGAATTGACACGCTGAGTCTCTTGATCTTGTAGAAGTTTGACGACAGAAAACACCCGCCTACTTGACTAGAAGCGATTCCAAAAGACCGAGTCAATTCACCCATAACTTCCCACAAGAAACCCCAAGTGCAGAGTTCAAACTACAGCACCAGCTTGTTTATTATCTTCATTTGTGTTGCACAAAAAGTCTTTGAAGACCAACAAAGATTCAATGCAACATAATGGGGATCAACTGGGCATCAAATGGGAGAAAATGGGAAGAAAAATAGGGCTTTGATGATACAGGATATGAGCCTTGTTGGCCATTGCTGACCGCCGGTCTTCTACGCGGCCACCTTCTTCTTGTTGGGCTTCGCAGCCTTCTTGGCCTCCGTCTTCTTGATGACCTTGGCAGCCTCGGTCTTCTTCGCGGGCTTGGCCTTAGCAGCCTTGGGCGAAGCCGGCTTGGTGATCTGAAAACATCAATAGCGTTCCTTCAGCCAACCTTTCCACCGGTCTTCACAGCCTTAGTGCCCTTCGGACTCTTGGTCGAG
This sequence comes from Poikilolaimus oxycercus, assembly GCA_034700245.1. NCBI lineage: Eukaryota > Metazoa > Nematoda > Chromadorea > Rhabditida > Rhabditidae > Poikilolaimus > Poikilolaimus oxycercus. The sequence goes on from JAQIXL010001328.1 coordinate 17,646, forward strand.
GCATCGGTGTCCTTGGTCTTCGCAGAGGCCTTCTTGGTGATGGCGGGGCTTGGCGTAACCTTCGTCTTGGGCGACTTGGCCGCCTGAAAACGCTGAACAATGAACGAAAACTAACCTTTTGAGTGTTATCCGCCGCAGTGTTGTCCACCTTCTTGGGCTTCGATCCGCCGGCTTTGCCGTGAGTCTTCTTGACGATGCGATAACGTCCACTGGCGCCAGTGCCGTGGACGATGTCGATCTTGCCGTTCTGGACACCTTTGAGCAGAGCCTTGCGGATGCTCGTGACCTTGACATCGTTTGAAGAAAAAGGCGGAAACGAACGGTGCGAAGTTCGTCCGGGACGGTGAAGTGAGTAAGGATGTACTTCTGGATGGCCTGACGCGATGCTGGCTTGGACCTAGCCTCGGGCTTGGCGTTCAGCTCTTGAATCGCGGTCAAGATCATCTCAAGGAAGGGCGGATGCTCCTTCACGTGATCCTCCTTCTTCTTCTTCTCGATGCTCTTCTAAAACACCTTTAAAACGACCAAATGACGCGAACCTTGACCGTCTTCTTCTGTTCTTTCTTCGGTGACACCGTGGCGGCAGTCATCTTTGCGTCGAAGATGCTAAGCAACTTGTTGAAGCGAACCTGGAATGAGACGAATACAACGGCGTCGCTGCTTATACAGACAAATAAATGACACCGCGCGAACGAACTATAATCTAGCCAACACACTAAGAAAAGGAAAGAAGCAACCACATCACGGCGCGCAACAAAAGCAAGAGAAGCGGCCTAAATTCAATCCCAAATCGCGGCAGTTGTTGATGCGCAGGTGAAAAGCGCGCGCTTTCAAATCCTTATTTTGCGATCTCGAAATTCTTTCTTCAAAGTGACGACTTTCTTGTCGTTTTCATTAGACATGGCCGCAGAACAATCCATGTTCGGTACTTCTTTCTGAGAAACAGGCAAGAAAGCTATAGAAAGGCCGCATAGTAGTGGAAATGAGTCAATATCGTTTTGTATTCCCGCCTAGTTTACGGTAGCGTGTTCGCTTCGAGGCCTTGCTCATACGTCGATACCAAAATTTGGCCTAGACGCGTTCTCACTCCTTTCGCTTATTCGCTTTGTTTCGCGTTCTCCTTTGTGCTTTCCTCGGCTTATCTGCATGCTTTCGTGACGTTCGCTGCTAAACCGTTGCTAATCCTCCAATTGCTTCGCGATCTTTCGCGCGTTCTTAGAGTGAATCTTGCCATTTCAAGTTGTTTTCTGCATATTTCGTGATCGAACGCGAGCTTTCGCCTTTTCCCGGCAACATGTCGACGGAAAGTCCGCTGATCAAGACGAAGACGGTGGAGCCC
>JAQIXL010001329.1:0-18979 GCA_034700245.1 Poikilolaimus oxycercus
CTTGTGAACACTTCCCTTGTACTGGTGAACACCCATCCTCTCTTCGATCATCCACGGCCATCAGCAGGCAAAGTTCTTTTTGTCGGCGGAATTCATATCTCGAAAGATACGAAATCCTTGAATGAGGTTTGCGCATCCGCAATGTTTGTTTATGAGCAGGAATGGTCTGAGATCCTCAATCGTCGATCGAAAACGGTTCTCATCTCCTTCGGCTCTGTTGCCAAGAGTGTTTTGATGCCCGTTGAGATGAAAAGGGGAATTGTGGAGACCGCTCAAGCGTTCCCGGAAGTGACATTTATCTGGAAATATGAAGAACCAGACGATGAAGTGGGACGCGATGTGGAGAATCTCGTAAAGGTTGCCTGGACGCCCCAAGCCCAACTCTTGAGTGAGCTCTTCCCTGCAGCAGCGAAAGTTTCTTTTTCAGACAGTAGACGAGTGTCAGTGTTTGTGACACATGGTGGCATGGCGAGTACCCTCGAAGCCGCTCATTCGTCCGTCCCCCTCATCGTTATAGGACTTTTTGGTGATCAAATGCGCAACGCGGCCACCCTCGCCAGTCACGGTCGCGCCGTAGTCCTTGAGAAGTGGGAATTGTCGGACGTCAAAGTCTTCACTCGAGCTTTACGCCAAACGCTTGAAGATCCCAGGTTTAAAAGAAGCTTCGGCTGGTGAAGTCATTGCAGCTTTTTACAAAGTGCCAAACGGCAATCGGCGATGCTCCGTGCGTTACCTCTTTCAGTAGAAGAAAGTCTTCGACGCCATGTCCGATTTGTTGCCGAGTTTGGACCTCTTCAAGAATTGCGCACTGTTGCGCACCAGCTCAGCTTCTCTCAATATTATTTTCTCGATGTTCTCTTCCTTGTAAACCTTTGTGTCTTGACTCTGACAACTCTAGTAACGCTTGCAATTGCTAAGTTCACTTGCAAACAAAACGGCCGTACAAAGCAGGAATAAACTCAATCTTAATCACCCCTTTCGAGAGTTGAATGATTTTTGTGGCGTCTTGTGGTTGCAGTTGCAGCTTCCGTTTATTCTCAAAAGGTGCTGTTGAATTCCATCAGGTGCAATTGGTTGTAGTCTACTTGTTTTTTTTGCACACATGGTTCGATGAACATCATCAAGAAATCGCGCAGCCCCCATTCACACTCGTTGAAAAGTGTGAAGACGGAGCGTTTCGCACTTTTATCCGTTCACACTTTACTTTTAAGCCGAGGCTTTCTGAAAGGACATCATTCTCCAAAGATGTCCACCGCTGACTACAGCCAGCGTCTGCTCGCCGCCGTCCGAGCCAACTGGGCCGACCTCCGTCTCGTCTACTTCAACAGCTGTCATCCGAAGGTCGCCGCCGCCTGGCGTCAGATCGAAGCGGAAGTCGGCAAAGCCAGCCCCGCCGTGCCTCCTCGCGCCCACTTCAGCCAGCTTATTGCTGTAAGTTGATTGAATCTTTGAACAAGAGCTTTTCTTTAGGGTCTCCGTCGCCCAAGCAGCATGGCAGTCAAGGTCGCTGTCGCGGAATTCCAAAGCGAGATCAAGAAGGCCGCGAAGAAGCGCGAAGAAGAGGAGCTGGAGTTCGCTCTGAGAGTCCTCGAACTTCGTCGAAGCCAAAATCTCTCGAGAATGAAGTGCATCGAGTTGGCGGCCAAGGAGTTGAAGGAGACTAATGAATTTGTCCACATCAACTTCGACGAGAAAATCCCGAAGAAGATGTTTCTGAAGCTCCAGAGCGCAGTGGTTGGTTCAGGCTCAAATGACTCTCATTTGAGCATTCTCCAGAGAGCTACCCAACCAACGTCGAAGGTGACGCGGGCTGTCTTGGTCTATCTCCACCTCTTCGGCAAGCAGCACCCCACCGACCAGCATCGAGGACCCACCAATGATCACTGTGAGCTCTCGTTAAAACTTCAGCCCCTTTACTTGCAGTGACTGTTCGCTTCCTTCGAGCTCTTGGAGTGAAGAAGGAAAGAACGCCTGTCAACACGACTCCGACAAGGACTCCATCGGCCACTATTGTGTCAACTCCTCAAGCCTCGCACCATGCACTCTCCGAAGAGCTGTCTACTCCGAGGGCTTCTGTGAAACGGGAACTGCCCTCTGAGGACTCCTTCAGTGCCCCACTGCCAGCGAAGAGGTAAGCCTCACTTGCAAAAACACTTACCAGCAACATTTTCAGAAGCTGCCTTGATGAGTCAAACCGTTGTGAGACGCCTCAAACGACCTCTTCCCTGCCTTCTCTTCCATTCTCTCCTGTCGTCAGCGATGCCGTCTCCCTCGCGGTCGAGATGCCAACACCGAGACGGATTCTTACTTCTATCAAGGCTGAGCCAACTGAACAAAAAGAGCTTGAGATTGAGGTAATTCAAAAAGGAATCAACTTAGGCTTGTTTTAGGTCATCATGCAGAAAATCGCCGGAGCCGAAGACGAGCCAGAAACTACGGTTGCAGCTGTCAACGTTTTCGACGACCTTCTCCACGACTTCGAGGAGCGCGAGATCTTCGGCGACCTCTATCAACAAGTTCGAGCAGCGAAGAACATCATCAAGACCGCCGGCCACATCGCCGACTTGCAGAAGGCTGCGCGTCTTCTGAGCTTCGTTTACTCCGAGATCACATCCAAGGTTCGAAATATCGTAGTGGAAAAACTTTCATTTTCAGCCGAGACGACAACTTGATCGTGGCCTGGAGATCTTGAATGGCATCCGACAGTCATTCCCGTCCCTCAATTAACTAGTATTATGTTTTTATTTTTTTTATTCTCTCCGCTATTAGTTATTGTTGCTAGTAACTAAAATAAAAATCAGTGAAAAATAAAATAAAAATCTCTGACGAAAAGGAAATCATTGGTGTTGTTGCATCAATTCTTTCGTTCTGCGTGTGGACTTTAACCCCCTCAAACATCTCTCGTTCTCCGAGTGCGCGCGCACCGGCGCACGGCAAATGTGGTCACTTGATCTGGAGGCTCACTGGCCAGCTTTCTTTCGGTCACTGCCGCAGCGTCATCGCCGCAAAACTAGTCGGCTCTGTCTCGTCTTGAGGAGAGCACGCGGAGTAGGCTGATCAGAGAACGGCGACGCAGCCGCTTCTTAAGGTCGCGTCTTTCCGTGACGCTTAGCTGATTGTGAATGAAGGCTATGTTTGCATTATTCTGCAATTCTCTGCTTTTTCTTGCATTTCTTCTACCGACGGCTTTCTCCGTCAAAATCCTCGTATACAATCCCCTTTTCGGACAAAGTTTTGTCAATTACATGAGTTCTATTGCCAAGGTTCTTGAGGACGATGGACATGATGTGGTAGAAGAGTTTCCTTTGTTCGACATTCTTTTTCAGACCATACTTTGCCTATCAATAAACCCCCACATACGTTTCGATTCTTCGAAGTTCAAGAACGTCAAGCTGGTAAATTCTAGAGAATTCAATAACTCTTGCTGACAATCAGATTAAAATTCGAGGAGAAGCCGCGAAGGAGGCGGCGAAGATTCACGACACTCCGGAAGTCTGGCAGTACAGTGGCTCAAACCCGATTGGGATCTACCTTGTGAGTGTTCACTTACGCATTAATTTCACAAATTTCAGGCCTCTCGACAATTCGAAGCTATGTTCCATGATACATGTCTATCTGTTTTGGAAGCGAAGGAATTAATTGAGGAACTTCGCAAAATCAACTTTGATGTAGGCCTAACAGAATATTTTGACTCCTGCGGACTCGGTAAGAATCTGAAGGCGTGGCAATATTTGAGGTCTTTTTCACATTCTCGGGATCAATAAGACAATTGTGGCGAGTTCCACCTTCCTTCCCGAAACTCTTGCAGACATCGTCGGTGCTCCAACACCGCTCGGCTATGTTCCAAGTGATGGGCATTATTGCTAGAATGGAATCGTTTTAGGCACTCATACTCACGATTCGCCAAAAGAGCTCGTTCAGTCGACATGGTCTCGCTTCAAGAATCTCTTCTACGCCGAGATGTCACGAATTTTCTTCGCGAATTTGATTCGAGGCTCTCAGCGCGCCTTCGACGAGACGTTCAACGACTTTCCGCGGATTGAAGTAGGCGACAGTCAAGGGGGAACAAGTGTTTGAAACAGGAGCTTCTTGTGAATACTTCCCTTGTTCTGGTGAACACCCAACCTCTCTTCGATCATCCGCGGCCATCAGCAGGAGCAGTTCTTTTCGTCGGCGGAATTCACATTTCGAAGGATACAAAGCCTTTGAATGAGGTTTATTGCTTCTGCAATGTTCGTTTATGAGTAGGAATGGTCTGAGATCCTCAATCGTCGGCCGAAAACGGTCCTCATCTCCTTCGGCTCCGTTGCTAAGAGTGTTTTGATGCCAATGGAAATGAAAAGAGGAATTGTGGAGACCGCTAAAGCGTTCCCAGAAGTGACATTTATCTGGAAATATGAAGAACCGAAGGATGAAGTTGGACGCGATGTGGAGAACCTCGTAAAGGTGGCCTGGACGCCTCAGGCTCAACTCTTGAGTGAGCTTTTCCCCAACAGCAAGAAGAAGCTTTCAGACAATGGCCGGGTGTCAGTGTTCGTGACACACGGCGGCATGGCGAGCACCCTCGAAGCCGCTCATTCGCCCGTCCCCCTCATCGTTATAGGACTTTTTGGTGATCAAATGCGCAACGCGGCCACCCTCGCCAGTCATGGTCGCGCCGTCGTCCTCGAAAAGTGGGAAATGTCGGACGTCAAAGCCTTCACGCGAGCGCTGCGCCAAACGCTTGAAGATCCCAGGTTTTAAAGAAGCTTCGACTGGTGAAGTCATTGCAGCTTTTTACAAAGTGCCAAACGGCAATCGGCGATGCTTCGTGCGTTACCTCTTTCAGCTGAAGAAAGTCTTCGACGCCATGTCCGATTTGTTGCCGAGTTTGGACCTCTTCAAGAATTGCGCTCTGTTGCGCACCAGCTCAGCTTCTCTCAATATTATTTTCTTGATCTTCTCTTCCTTGCATTCCTTCTTGTCTTGATTCTGGCAACACTTGTAACGCTTGCAATTACTAAGTTCACTTGCAAGCAAAACGGCCGTACAAAGCAGGAATAAACTCAATCTTAATCAACCCTTTCGAGAGTTGAATGATTTTGTGGCGCCTTGTGGTTGCCATTGCAGCTTCCGTTTATTCTCACAAGGGGTTGTTGAATTCCATCAGGTGCAATTGGTGTCTACTTGTTTTTTTTCACACATGGTTCATGAACATCCTCAAGAAATCGTGCAGCCCCCCATTCACACTCGTTGAAAAGTGTGAAGATGGAGCGTTTCGCACTTTTGTCCGTTCACACTTTACTTTTAAGCCAAGGCTTTCTGAAAGAACATCATTCTCCAAAGATGTCCACCGCCGACTACAGCCAGCGTCTGCTCTCCGCCGTCCGAGCCAACTGGGCCGACCTCCGCCTCGTCTACTTCAACAGCTGCCATCCGAAGGTCGCCGCTGCTTGGCGTCAGGTCGAAGCGGAAGTCGGCAAAGCCAGCGCCGCCGTGCCTCCTCGCGCCCATTTCAGCCAGCTTATTGCTGTAAGTGATTTTGCTTGAAATCAATAGCTTGTCTTTAGGGTCTCCGTCGCCCCAGCAACATGGCCGTCAAGGTCGCCATCGCAGAATTCCAAAACGAGATCAAGAAGACCGCAAAGAAACGCGAAGAAGAGGAGCTCGAGTTCGCCTTGAGAGTCCTCGAACTTCGTCGAAGCCGAAATCTCTCGAGGATGAAGTGCGTCGAGTGGGCGGCGAAGGAGCTGAAGGAAACCAACGAATTTGTCTACATCAATTTCGATGAGAAAACCCCGAAGAAGATGCTTGTAAAGCTCCAATGCGCAGTGGTTGGTTCAGGCTCAAATGACTCTCATTTGAGCATTCTCCAGAAGGCAGCCAGGCCTACTTCAAAGGTGACGCGGGCCGTCTTGGTCTATCTTCACCTCTTTGGCAAGCAGCACCCCGTCGACCAGCACCGAGGCCCCAACAAGGATCACTGTAAGTTCCCGTTTCTGAATTTCAACTTTACTTGTAGTGACTGCTCGCTTTCTTCAAGCTCTTGGAGTGAAGAAGGAAAGAACACCTCCCAACACGACTCCGACGAGGACTCCTTCGACCAACCCTGTGGCAGCTCCTCAAGCTTCGCAGCATGCAACTTCCAAGGAGCTGTCTACTCCGAGGACCTCTGTGAAACGCGAGCTTCCCACTGAAGACTCCTTCAATACCCCGTTGCCAGCAAAGAGGTAAACCTTACTTGCAAGCCCTTACCAGCAACATTGTCAGAAGTCGCCCTGAAGAGTCGAACCGTTGTGAGACGCCTCAAACAACCTCTTCCCTGCCTTCTCTTCCATTCACGCCTGTCATCAGCGATGCTGTCTCCCTCAGAGTCGAGACACCAATACCGAGACGGATTGTTACTTCTATCAAGGCTGAGCCAACAGAACAGGAAGAGCTCGAGATTGAGGTCAGTTGAGAAGAAATAAGTTGAAACTTTTTCCAGGTTATCATGCAGAAAATCGCCGGAGCCGAAGCCGAGCCAGAGACTGCGACTGTGAACAACACTGGTAAGTGCAGGCTTCAGTCTCTGACTCTCAAGTTTTAGCTGTCAACATTTTCGACGACCTTCTCCACGATTTCGAGGAGCGCGAGATCTTCGGCGACCTCTATCAACAAGTTCGAGCAGCGAAGAACATCATCAAGACCGCCGCCCACATCGCCGACTTGCAGAAGGCGGCGCGTCTTCTGAGCTTTGTTTACTCTGAGATCACCTCCAAGGTTCGAAATATCATAGTGGAAAAGAACTTTCAATTTCAGCCGAGACGACAACTCGACCGTGGCCTGGAGATCCTGAATGGCATCCGACAGTCGTTCCCGTCCCTCAATTAACTATTGTAATCTCTTTTTATTTCTTCTTATTCTCTTCACTATTTGTTATTGTGCTAATAAAAATCAGTGTAAAATAACTCGAACACAGCAAATCTTGAGGGCGGCATCTGGCGTGGCTGAAACATTTGAGAAAGGCCACATATGACAAAATGAAAACCCTCCTTGTCAGAGAGCGTGCAATATTAGATTCAACATAAGTAAACTTTTTTCTTTCTGAATAACCTTCAGGAAGGCCAACAAACAGCAATTTTAATTGCTGTTTAAAAAACACTTTTCAGCACGCTCACAACGACAGTTCCGCATGCTTTCTGTGGTGTTGAGGCTTATAAAATCAATTCCTTGTTTGTGACGTGGGCAAAGTCACTTCGTCGGCAAACTTCCAAGACACCTCAGGAGTTTTTCCGCTCGCTTTTCTTGTGAGAGCTTCACCGTTTTTATTGCTAGAGTTTATTTTGGTTTAACAGAAGCTGCTTATAAGTTTCGCGCTTCTCTCCACTCACGTTGTGCTAATTTTAGGGATTTTGATTCAGCAGTTCTCACTAGCTATCAAAAGTGCGAACAAGGATATTTTCACTGCCAATTCGCACTTTTTGTCGAGTAAGAGAAGCTCTCGTCTAAGGCTCATTCATCAACGATGTCCTCCGACTACAACCAGCGTCTTCTCTCCGCGTACCGTGCTCACTGGGAAGATCTTCGTCTCTCCTACTTCAACAGCCAGCATCCGAAGGCTGCCGCTGCTTGGCGTCAAGTCGAAGCGGAGGTCGGCAGATCAAGCGCCGCCGTGCCTCCACGAGCCCACCTCAAACAACTTCTAGCTGTAAGTTCATTGTCACTGTTTGAAAGATGTTTCTAGGGTTATCGTCGCTCTAACGACATGGCAATCCGTGAAGCTCTCACCGAAATTCGTGCTGAAATGAAGAAGGCCGAGCGGAAGCGTGAAGAGGAGGAACTGGAATTTGCCTTAAGAGTTCTCGAACTTCGTCGCAGCCAAGGCCTTGCCAAGCTCAAGTGCATCGAGCTCGCCGCCCAGGACCTCAAGGAGGACAACGAATACATTCAGATCAACTTTACTTCTCCGAAGAAGTTGTACCAAAAGATGCAGGGAGCTGTGGTAAGTTCGGATTTGAGTGTTCCTAATTAAAACGGTTGTACAGAATTGTGCCAAGCCGACTACCAAAGTGACGCGAGCCGTGATGGTCTATCTCCATCTGTTTGGCAAGGAACATCCTATCGATCAGCACCGTGGACCGACAAACGATCGGCGTAAGTCGCATTTTGGGAAGGCGAAACTTTTGCTTTCAGTGACTGAACAATTTCTTCATATTCTTGGAGCCCGAAAGGAGAAGACGCCTGAACAACCTCGAGCCATCGCACTTGAAAAAGTCGCTTCTATCATTCCAACTCCAGAGCTGGCGCCTCAAGCCTCGCCCTTCGAAGCTCTTTGTGGACCAAAGCTTCCGGTGAAGAGAGAGCTGCCATTTGGTGAGTCTGAATATGAAACGCCTGCTCCAGTTAAGAGGTCTGTCCAGTTTTCAGCAAGTTACATAAGCATTTTCAGAGGCCGCCTGGAACCGCTGCGATGCGAGACGCCTCTGACGTCACTTCCGAGTATTCCACCAACTCCTACCACTATCCAGCCTGTGCGTGATGAGAGAGTTATCTCTGCGAGAAGGATGATCACGGTCAAGACTGAACCCATAGAAGAAGAAGAGCCAGAAATACAGGTAAACATTTCTCAGAAATAGAAAAACTTTGTTCAGATTGTTATGCAGAAGATAGCTGGAGCCGACGCCGATACGAAGACTCCATCAACTGGCATCAATGGTAAGCAACTTCGGCAGTTTCGATCATTTCTGTTTCAGGCTTCAACGGTTTCGAAGACCTTATTCACGAGTTCGAGGAGCGCGAGATATTTGGCGATGTGTTCCCGCAAGTTCAAGCAGCGAAACGAATTCTCAAGTCCGCCACTCACATGGACGATCTTCACAAGGCAGCCAAGCTCTTTCACTTTGTCTATACCGAGATTACTTCCAAGGTAGGAATTCTGAAACGACTTAAAATTGACGTTTTTAGCCGAGGCGACATCTGGATCGAGCTCTGGAGATTCTCGCTGAAGTCAAGCGGTCCTTTCCCTCTTTGGCATAAGCTGTGTTATGGAAGGCTAATGTTTTATTTTTTTTTCAATTATTTCTGACGCAATTCAATAATCAGTTTAAATAAAGTACATTATTTTTTAAAACCTTTTTTTGGTTTAAAACACGAGAAAAAAATACATATGTATGTAGTGTCTGCAGAAGAGATTAGGCCGTAGATCGACGTAGTTCGTAGACCGTGGTGCTTAGTATGTCTACTTGAGGTTCGTATCCGAAGGCCATCGGGAGTGCAGCACGAAACTCGAATATGTCCTTGACTTCAGTCATTTCCTCGGACTTCAAAGCGGTTGATAATTGAAATTTCTTCAAACTCAACCTCGACGCACTCATTTTCTTGCTTGATTTCATCGCCTGCTGCCTCGTCGTTTTTTACATTTCCATAGACAAAAATGGCCAGTTTTCTCCGAAGTTTACCGCCGAGGGCAACGCGGTCTTTGAAGAATTCCACTAAGTCCTTTTTGTCCAAGTCCTCGACGAGCTTCTCTTCTGCTTTGTCTGCAGAAATCTTTTAAGGGGAAATAAAACAATGCTAACGATGATTGAAGTCATAACGCCTTGAGATGATTTGGTTCCAGAACCTTGTCGAACGGAGATCTTCTGATTTTTCCTCGCTTCGACCTCATTGATACACAACACTTGATGCTCGATTTCATAAAGCGGCTCTTTGATATTTCCTGAATGGCCTTCAAACTGCTTCGATGTGATTAAGAGTAGTGCGTTTTCCGGCCGAAACGTCTCCAAGAGTTCGGCGATCGTTTCTGAAAGATGTGCTAGGATTCAAAGTGTTTTAAACTTCTACCTGGTTCAAAAACTTTCCTCAGAATAAAAGCTGTCAGAATGTCTTCAAATTGAACAAAGTGAAGAAGACTTGCAACAGTCTGTGAGTATGTGGGCGTGTCACTGGGCAACTATAAATTTCGTTTAGAACTGCTCCAAGAGGTTGGCTTGGCTTCTGAGGAGGAAGTAAGAGGTATGACCAACAATTTTTTTTCCCGGCGCTTTGCGACATGCTATTTTAATTTAAAAATGCCTTACGCTGAATCGAAATGCAATTTCTCCGAGCTTCGCAATCTCAGCGTGAATCCATTGTTGAGGTCCTGTTTTAAGCAATCGTCCGATGGCACCGAAGGCAAGTTCAATGACTTCGTCGCTGTGCTTCATTCCTTCTTCAAAGCATATGTTGAACCCTATTTCTGTTTCCAAACCTTCAGTAAGTGTTATGTCGACGTCGAAAAATCCAAAGCCATTAGCGTGTCCTTGTCGACCTGCCGAAAGGGCAGTAGCCCAAAAACGACGCTTCAGTTCTGAGAGAAGTGAACCGCGACCTTCGTGGCCGATTAAATGCGCTAAACAGATTTCGTTCTAAAATTGATGCAAACAAATGTAATTGGTTGGAAGACTTTTGTAGCTATGGCGATACTCTCCAAGAGGAAAAGAGATCTGCATGGTGTGACTTTCATTGATCGGTACGATCTGGAAAAGATTGAAATTGACGAAATTCTTACCTGAACGATTCTTCCCAACTGATCAGTGGTATATGGTTGCTCCCAAACTGTAGGCGTGAGATTTTTATTCGGAATTTTCACGAAATCCATGTTTTTAATCAATTCTTCCATCTCATCCAGCGTTTTCGACGAGATAATGACACAGGCCATGCTGTTTCGTTATTTTGCGTTGTAATAAGACGCTTACATATTTGCCGAATAATGATCTTCAAAAAACTTCACGACTTTCTCTCGCACGTCAATTCCTTTTTCCTTTGGACTATCAAGAAGAGTTTTCTTGTTTCCCGTTGGGAACTTTCGAAATGGATGCCCGTCTTTTGAGAGAATTCTAGGCGCAAGAATAAACTAAATCATTTCAGCGATAGCCTACCTCATGATTCGATCTTTGCGGCGATTATCGTTGTTGAATTTAAGCGCAAACTCGGAATCCACAGCCAATACTTCTCTTTCCAGAAGCGAACCGCAGAATTGAGGTTCAACGAAGCTTTGAACGAGGCGGTCGAGAGCGCCCTAATACGCTCCATTAACCTGCCTGATTGAGAGCTCATCAAACCTCCAGCTCCGATGTATCCACAGTAAACGTGTAACAAGCATTGTCGTTTGATGTAAACGCCTCATAATATCCTCCATTTGCAGCGAGAAACTGATTGAACTCATTTTCTATTGGATATTTTTTCGAGCCGGTATGAAGAAGATGCTCACATAGATGGGCCAAACCAGGGATTTCATCAGGATCCGTCATGGTGCCTAGCAGTAAAAGTTGTTTACTTGCGCAGCTTACCCATTGCAATTTCCATTGTGGCTATGCTTTCGTAGCAAATGGGCTATTAACCAAGAGGATACGAAGACCGTTAGAGAGAACAAGACCGCGGTACTAATAGAAAATGTCTAGAATTAGCGGTTGTACATACCTGCTTCATGCATTTCTCAGGCCGTCGAATATTATTGCAGCGAGAAGCAATCATTTTAGAGTCTTCGTCTGCCGACATGAAGCAAAGACAAGTTAACGAAATGACTCCTGCCGCTCGAGAGGAAGGACGCAAGAGGCACTGCCACTGCCTTTCTTCGCCTGCCAACCGGTATTTGCCCGTAAGAATTGCTGTTGCTTGCTGACTATTGCTGATTCAGCATTTTTTGCCGCATATGACGAGTAAACCTTTCCGCTTTGAAAAGAATTTCTTTCAGCAAAATTGTTAAGAAATGACAAACTGTCACGCAAGTTTGCGTTGGTTTGCGAAAAACTCATCGTTGTTGAAAGGAAGACATGTGAAACTTCAATGTGACCAAACGATCTTAGTGGCACAAAGAGCGATTCGAAAAAGAGTTTCGGCCTAGCAAGAGGGAAGACTCAAAATCCATTTGGGTGAGTCAAAGTTGTGATGACAGCGATGCTCAGCAAATGATTGTCAGATTATGAGGCCACCTTTGTACCTCAGGACATGACAATGCATAAATGAACCCTCCCCACAAGAGTTTGAACCGCCTTGAATGATTCCTCAAATGCTTCCTTTTTAGAGTGCAGCCTGCTACTCAAGGAATTGCTTGCACGCTTAGCACATTTCGCGTTACTCAGAAGCTTCACACATCGTCTTTGTTGAAAGTGCGAACCTCCAGCGTTTCGCACGGCATTTAGCACTTCGCTCTCTATGCACAGCGTCTTTCAGCGACGTTCTCCCTCATCAACAATGTCCTTCGAGATGTATAACCATCACCTGCTCTCTGCTGTCTGTTCAAAGTGGACTTCACTTCGTCAAGCGTATTTCAACGCCAATCATCTCAAGGTCGTCGAGGCCTGGCAGAAGATCGAACTCGAGGTCGGCAAGGCTGGCGCTGTAGCATCTGCGCGGAATCACTTCAATCATCTTCTTGCTGTAAGTTGTTTATAATTATTTCGTATGTGAACAACAATTCAGGGCACCCGTCGTTCCACGGACACGAGCATTCAAGAAGCCATCGTCGAGCTTCGGAATGCAGTCAGAATAACGGAACAGAAGCGCGAAGAACATGAACTCGAATTCGCCTTGAGAATCCTCGAACTTCATCGCGATCAAGGTCTTCCCGTCGACGAATGTGTTGGGCGCACAGCGCAAGAACTGAAGGAGAGCAACGAATTTGTCAAGTTCAATTTCGAAGAGAAAAATCCGATAGAACTATTCGAGCAGATCAGGGACAATGTGGTAAGGATGGACTTTTTCTTATAAATGCTCGTTTTAGAAAACGGTAACACTGACTTCAAAAGTAACACGAGCCATGATGGTCTATCTTCATCTCTTCGACGAGCCACACCCGAGTCAGCAGCATTGTGGGCCATTTGATGATCGATGTAAGCATTACTCTGTAATCTTCAGCTGGTCTTTCAGTGACTGAACGATTCCAACAAGCCATGAAATGTCTCGAGGAAAGCACATTGGAATGCGCACGAGAAGTCTCAACCGAGAACGTCATATCGACTGCTGAAGTAGCCGAATCCGAGACGACACCGGCCGATTCACCAGCAAAAGCAGCCCCCTCGCCAAGGACGTCAGTAAAGCAAGAATTGCCTGATGAGGAGTTTACTCCCGACTTCGCTGCTCCACCAAAAACGTCAGCGGAGGCAACACAAGCAGTTGATGAAGGCTGCTCACTAAGAGCGTCAGTAAAGCGAGAGCTGCCTGACGAAGATATTCGTGCCGATGTCTCGATTCCAACAAAAAGGCTGGTCTTTTATTAGAGAGTTTTACTTACATTCTTCAGAAGTCGACCTGAGTACGAGTCTTGGAGGAGCATGACCCCGTTGTCCCTCACTTCTCTTCCTAGCATGCCGACAACTCCTCCTGCTCATGAGTTTCACTCCTTTAGCGATGCAACTAGCGGCATATCAAAGAAGATCGTTATAATTAAGACGGAGCCTGTTGATGAAGAGGCGCCTGAACTTCAGGTATGCATCAGAGTTCGAATGAAGAATCGGTTTGTTTAGGTCGTAATGCAGAAGATCGTTGGAGTGGAGGCTGAGGCTCGCGACAATAACGGTTAGTGTCAACTGTTTTCGAAATATTCGCTTTGCAGCTTTCAACGGCTTTGGTGACATGCTTCGAGAATTCGAAGAGCGTGAGATCTTCGGAGACGTCTATCAACAAGTCCAAGCAGCAAGACGTCTGGTCAAGTCGGCGACCCATGCCAGAAGTCTCCAAAAGGCAGCACGGCTTCTGCACTTTGTCTACACGGAAATCACGAGCAAGGTTTGAGTTCGACTTCGGATGATATGACAAATGGGTTTAGCCGAGAAGACACTTGGAGCGAGGCCTGGAGATTCTGGTCGAAATTGGACAAGAAATTCGCAATGTGTGACTGCTGCCGTCTTTTTTTCAATTCATTTGAATAAAACTTTATTGTGCTGTTTTGTCTCTCAAATGATAAATGTTTTTGCAAGAGTTTCAAAAGAGAAATGTCTAATAGGAGAAGCATTTCAAAGCACAGTTGAAGGATGCGTAGCGCGGTGCATTTCTTATGACTTTTATCACGCATTCACAACACATTCAAAGAGACGGAAGACGACAGCAGTTTGCCAGTTACAATTGAAACTGAAGTCTAAACAACATAAAAACGAAACAGGTTCTGGAACGATCCCATGTTGAATGTGGCAAAAGGCTTTGTGATAATTTCGAGCCTAGCTTTGGCATCATCGCAGTTGCGCACAAGCTCCAATACGTAGAGATCCGGATACCTATAATTCGGTATTTGCTTGCTTGTAATTGGAAGGGTCTCTATCACTTCGTCGACGTTAATATCGCCAGAATAATTTTCGAAGCGGAACTGCGACAGGCATTTTGAACCCAACGCCCATTGTCTGAGCACATTTTAAATGAAGAAAGGTGTGAGCCCTATGCCCGTTCCCATCAGCACCTTCCGATGACTTTTTGAAACATTAAAGCTTCGAATTTTCGCCACTTCGTCAGCACTAGACGCTGTTGAAAAGATGTGGAACTTGGCACAGTGTGAAAAACAACCGAGTGTGCCGTATAGAGCTTCTCCAGACAACCTTCCCGTGCAGGGCCGTGCGTTAACAGTTTTTTCAACCTCGTTAATTCGTTAACCGTTAATTTCGTTAATAAGCAAAAATCCGTTAATTCGTTAACCGAATTCGTTAACCCTTAAAAAGGTTTAAAAACTGTGAAATAGTCTTCGATTTTTGACATGGCATCAGAAAGCTTTCCGAATTTACACCAAAAAGAACAATTTACAGGCTAAGAAACATCAAAATAAGCCTGTTTTGAAATTCGAAAGTGTAATGAGAGTCGAAAAATCTGAGTTTCCCACGATTTTTCAATATTTCAAGGCCTATTTTGATCACTTTCTCGCCAAAAAGTTAACGAATTGTTAACGGAGTTTCAGCCAAAACTCGTTAATTCGTTAATCGTTAAAAATTAACGAAAATATCCGTTAATTCGTTTATTCCGTTAACCGAAAATTCGTTAACCGCACACCCTTGTTCCCGTGTCCTCAAGAAGAAGGTTGATCTCGACTATCGAATGAAACTGATAGTGATGATCGTCCAGGCATTTTAACGGAACGTTTGTTGTTAGAATTGGCATTCCGTTGTTGTACGGAGGAAGCCAACACATCATCAAAAAGAGTGATTTGCTTTCAGCAAATGAAAATCACGACTGAAAAATGATGGCTTTCTGGGTTTCAAAGCATCGGAAACGCCTTCGAACGATTCCATTGGCATGATAATGCTCGACCACAAATTCGGCCGGAGTAATCGCATTGGCCAAGTGGTTCTGGATATCGTTGAGACTGCAGAAAGTCATCGCAAAATGAATGAAGGAGAACTGCCGGTTAGGGTTTGCTTCTTCACAGACTAGCAGCTCTTTTCGAAGTTGCGTAGACGATCTTTGTGGGCATCGATGAGTGTAGATAAATCGAGAGATGATTGGCGAAGAAGTAATAACTCGGGAAAGTCGAGAAGTGGAAGCAAGTTAATGAGCAAGACACGACGAGGCAGAGCAGCAAGCGACGACATCGTTAATAATCTTCGCCGGGATGAGGAGCCAAAAATTTCCAGCGAATCCCGGCAAGTTTTTAGCACTTGGGCTTTCTCATAGTTAGCAAGTCTGCAAGAATATTAAAAAATTTTTTATCACTTCTCGCAAAGGAACCATAAAACTGAATTAACGTGAAATTCCGTCATTTGCGGCTTTAAAAAGAATCATAATTAACCAAGTAAAACGTTGTTCACAATCGGTCGATGACGTGGAACCAAGGCCGAAGTTTGGCGAAATGCGACAATGTCCTTGATCTCAATCATTTCTTTCAAGTGAAAATAAGAGCCATCGTTTTTTTTTCAAACTTCGGGCGTCTCGTTCTTTTCGAGTTCGCTTTCTTTTTCAGTGTGACTGTCATGTGTCGGTTTTCCATAAACATAAATAGCGAGCCTCCGGCGCCGCGGCGCACCTAGAGCAATGCGATCATAAAAGAAAGAGATTGTTCTTGTTGATTCCATCAACAAGCGCCTTCTCCGTTTGGTCTGTAAGAGTAAGGAGAAAAATTCCGCGCACATTCAAGGAAACGAACGATGAAGGAAGTCGTATTCGGCAAGTTGATTGGGGTTTTCTGCAAAGCCTTGCGCTACCAGGCCATTATCTCTGTCCTCGACCCACATCTGGTAAAAGATGAACTCTGCACGATGCCTTCGCAAAAATTAGTTTTGAGGTGTTGACAACAATGCCTGTTAATCAGTGGATTATTGTTTATTGCAGTTCATAAAAACAGAAATTTCCCGAAGAACGTCAAGAACAGAAGCAAGGACATTGTTAATGTGGACGGCGACGAGAAGCGAGAGATAGAGACTGGCGAAATGCAATGCGATCCGTGATCTCCTCCATCGATTCCAGCTGAAACGAAATCGCTTTCGCAAAATTTCAAACCTCGACAGAACCATTCGAGAGAGATTCTTTGTCGTCTGCAGTTTTCTCTTCCGTTGGCGGATTTCCATAAACGTAAATGGCCAGTTTCTTTCTACGAGGCGCTTCCAGCGCTACGCGATCCTTAAAGAAAGCGACGAGATCGCTTTTGGTGGTTTCCTTCAAATGTTTTTCCTCGGTTTTGTCTGCAAATCAAGAATGCTCTTAGAGAAGCAAAGAGCAAGACAAACGATGATGAAAGTCGTGTTCCCGGGTGCTGATCTGATGCCAGAATCGTGACGAATTCAAAGATTTTCCTTTTTCGGCGCTCAAGGCTTGCACTTGTCGTTGAATTTCTTCCTCATTCATTTCTTCTAGATCTTTCTAAAGTCCCAAAACTTTCGGAAGCAAACAGTAACGTTACTGAAAACGCCCTTAGAAAGACTTCAAGGCGGTCGTTCACGTAGTCCGGGTCCTTGTTGCCCTGAATGGTGAACGCCAGCGACATACTCTCGCAGAGCGTATAAGTGTTCGTCCATACGGTGTACCCTAGCAGGTATCAATTTCGCTATCACAATGAACCTAGTTGTTCTTTTGTCCGAAGAGTGCTGAATGCTGGCTCACGCATTAAGCGCACAAGAAGTTGCAGCCAGACTTTTTCGCGCCACAAAACCATACCGATTTGAAAAGTAGCCAGAAGACAGTGCTGCGTCAATGTTTTCTGGTGATACTTGTAGACAAAACTTCCGCCTGAAACAGCCGCATTCAATATTTCATGGTGCTAGTTTCTCAAACCATCGGGTAGTATGTGAGAGCGCATCAGCCGTAGTTCGCTAGCAAATGGTGCTCGTTTTCCGCGCGCCTTTCGCATAATTCCAACAATGTCGCGACTCAGAGCAAGCGTTGACTAAAGGTAACGTCATAATCACTTCATGTCTTCAGTCGTTCAAACCTCTTCTGTGATCTTGCCAGACGCGAAAATCTCCATATGAAATGTCGAAAAAAGTTGCGAAATAAAGAGTGTCAGGTCAGCAAGCGATAAGCCTATTAAACAATGCTTTCGTATAGAAAACACAAGCCTGGAATGAACTCGAGAAATTGATGACGGGTCCAGAACGTGGAGCACAAGATTGAATACCGAATGCTGTCCGCCATCGCATGTGGTTGTGAATGATCGCCATTACGTAAACTCGACGTGTAGTCCTGTTTGGCGTTCTCGAATGTTCGTGAATCTGACAAATGCACAGATAAGGAAAGCTGGCGAACCTGGACAAAAACTGGCGAGCTTCTCGACAATATTCCGCAGAAACAGATCTTGTTTCTCGGCATAACCCCAAGTCTAAAACTTATGTTCAAAGTTGCATTAATAAATGGTGGCTGACGTCTAATAAGAAGCCTTCTTGGACGAATTTCAGCGAATACTTGAGTCCTGCCAATCCGGCGGCATAGGTCTCCTCGCCCATAATATCCTAAAACCTTAGTCAACATGTTTTTGACGCTCACCACGAAAGAAGCGCGAAACAGCTCAGTAAGGGCGCAGCTGTCGGCGGTTGCTTGGGCCATTGGTAGTGATATCTGCAATGATTGCAATTAAAGAACCACGAAGAAGCGAACCAATATCGTCATGTACATTTCCGGCCGTGAGTAGTCGTTGTTAACGACGTGCCAAATTCGTGACCACTCGTCGGAATGAATCAAATGTGGTCGGCAACTGAATTGAAGATTTAACGAACGGTCTTAAGAGGATAAGATGGCGCACCTGACCAGCGGCTCGAAATCGGTTGCAATATATATGTTAGGGGTAGGCAACTGCAGGCAACACGGCGGCTCCATTAATGCCGTATGCAGCTTGTTCAATTGTGCCTGAAATTGGCTTTGCGTAACATTGGGTGAACCTACCGCGCTCAGGCAGTCAACTTGATATTCGACTTCGTATATAGGCTCTTTGGAGCTTTCTTCACCGATTTGGAACAGTTTTGAGACAGCGAAGACAATGGCGTTTTCAGGTCGAAAGGTCGATAGCAGCGCAGTTATCTCGTCTAAACAATGTCAACTGTGATTTATCTACATTACCGGGCTCGAAGTTCTCCATTAGATAAGGAGCAGTCAGAAGGTCTTCATACGGCACAAACCAAAGTTTTTCGCTCCATGTAATCGCTTGTGACCGAGTGCTGCTTGAAACCTGCAAGATCGGTTCTGGTACAAAGACACTCTAGGTTATTTAAAAACACATTGTCTGCAACGAGCTTGCAGTAGTTTGAGTGACTTACACTGAAACGAAACTCGATTTCGCCGAGCTTCTTTAGCTCATCGTGCAGCCACTTTTGGGGGCCAGCCTTCAGAAGTCGACCGATTGCACCGAATACCAGCTCCAAGATCTCATCGACATGCTTCACGCCCTCTATAAAACAGCATCATCAATAATCGACTTAGAAATGCACCTTCGCTCAAAGTGATGCCGACGTCAAAGAAGCTAAAGCCGTTTGCAATAGCCCGTCTATATGCACTGAAGTAGTGAGAGGGACGTGTTGGGGATTTGGCGGGAAAATTTTGATTTGAATATGCGCGGCCGCCAATTTGAATTTGG
>JAQIXL010001330.1:0-18966 GCA_034700245.1 Poikilolaimus oxycercus
TATCTCTCCGGCAAAGTTGCCCCTCAAGGTCTTCTTTCAGCGTCTCTGCGAGTCACCTCGAGACTGGAAGGACCATATGGGCCCCGAGGAGGCCAACGAATTCGAGAAGCTTCTGCACGATCTTCTCGACGGTGAACTAAGAGTGCCAAGGCTTATCCTTCCGAGAACAAGACCGGAGGAGCCGGTGTCGCTGCACACCTTTTCCGACGCCTCCGCCATCGGTTATGGCGCGGCCGTCTATCTGGTGTGTGGCAGTTCGTCACATCTGGTGTTCGCCAAGGGGAAGGTGGCTCCGGCATCCCCGCCGACCACTATGACCATCCCCCGACTCGAATTGCTGGCCGCCTTCGTCGGCGCGCTAGCCACCAAATTTGTGGAAGAACAGCTGCACCAGCTTCCGATTGCTCGGAAAATTGCCTGGACTGACAGTAAGCCGATCCTCGGATGGTTGCAAGCCTCCACGCCACCTCACGATCGCTACGTGGCGAATCGAGTGCACAAGATCCACGAGACGGGCTTTGAGCAGTTCAGATATGTTCCCACGGACTCAAATCCCGCGGACATCATCTCGAGAGGAGCCCCAACCTCCGAGCTCAACTCGAGCTTGTGGCTGAAAGGGCCTGCATGGCTTTGCCACGAAGAACGCTGGCCCCCCAATGTCGAGTTCTCGAACAAGGAAACCGAGCCGGCCGCCGTCGCCGCGTTTGCCACGAAGGCGCAGCCCGCAGTTGAGAGCACGCCGAGCCTCATCGACGGAGGCCGCTTCTCCTCCTGGACCAAGCTCGTTGGTGCCACCGCCTTCATCATAAGAGGAGCTCGGCGCTTCCTCGAGAGACGCGGTCGACTACCCGACTCTCCTCTGCTCAACCCAGCGAGTAATCGCTTGTCGTGCTTGCCTTGGGCGTCGGCTAAAGAAAGGCGACAGGCAGAGAACTGCCTATTCTTGTTCGCCCAACGAGAGAAACCGCCGACTCAGTCACAGATAAAACAACTCGATCTGCGACGCGACGAGCACGGTCTCTGGCGATGCCACGGGCGACTCGCTCACAGCGCCCTTCCCGAGAACCTTCAACGGCCTCTCTACTTGCCAAAGGCGCACCCTATCACGACAGGACTCGTGCAAGAGTGCCACGAGCTTGCTGGTCATGCAGGGCTGCGACACCTCCTTGCCGCTCTCTTCGCTCACTACTGGATTCCCGGTGTGAGACGACTTGCACGTGCTGCTCGCCTCAACTGCGCGGAGTGCAAGCGAGAGACGGCCAAGCCCTTCAAGCATCCGGACTTCCCCGTGCTGCCAGCCGCTCGGGTCGAACCACCTCGACAGCCCTTCGCGCATTCGGTAGTCGACTGCATTGGTCCATTCAGCGTCAAGACCGCGCAAGGGCCATCAGCGAAGGTGTGGGTGTGCCTATTCACTTGCCTCGGAGTACGAGCCGTGCATCTTGAAGTCTTGCCTTCCCTCTCAGCGATTGCGTTCCTCAACGCACTCTCGCGCTTCACAGCTACCTGGGGCCGACCTCGGTCACTCCTTAGTGATCGTGGCACCAACTTCACGCTCTCGGCCAAAGGCCTCGACGCGCTCGGTGCCTGGGACCCAAGCCGTGATCCGTCGGTCCTCTCGGCCTGTGCCCGTGACAAGATCGAATGGACCTTCGCGGCTTCCCACGCTCCTTGGCGTGTCGGCTGTGCTGAAAGGCTAAACGGAGTCGTCAAACGCGCCATGGCCCGTTGCCTCGGTCGCAACCGCGTCGTCTCCTTTGACGAGTTTCGAACGGTCATCGCACAGGCTTCCGCTCTCGTGAACAGTCGACCCCTCCTTGAGCCGGGCGATGAGAGTTCGGACCTCCTTGCGCTCAGACCGATCGACTTCCTCGTCCCCCTTTCAGCCCCCGGCATTCCCCTCTTGCCTCAGCCTGAAGAGGAAGAAGATGCCTCGACTGAGTGGGTGCGGCCGAAGACTTCAGAGCAGCTTCTGACCGAGTGGCGTCGCTCTCAGCGACTTCTCAATGAGTTCTGGGACCTCTGGCGCAGTCTCTATCTGCCAATGCTCCGCCGGCGCTATGCTCGCTCTCACCCCTCAGGACCTTCCGTGACTGCTCGCCCCCCTCGCGTCGGCGAGCTGGTCATCGCCGAAGAGGAGGGATTACAACGAGGGCAATGGCGCCTCGGACGCGTGAGTGCGACACCGCCGAGTGCCGACGGCGTCATCCGATCAGCTGATGTGACCTTCTCGAACGGCCGCGTGACTCGCCGACCCGTCAACAACCTCTTTCCCCTCGAAGTGGGATCCGAGGAAGAAGGCGATCAGCATGATGAAACCGCCGGACAAGGTGAAGCCACAGTCGAAGCCACGCCACCAGCCCCAGCAAAGAGCAAGGACGAAGATGAAGATGTCCCCATGCTTCGCGAGTCGAATCCTCAGCCACAGATTCGTTACAACTTGCGCTCACGCGCCGTGCCCTTCTACACGGCCGCCCTCGCCGTGCTCGCGCTTCTCTGCCTGCCCGAAGCGGCCGCGATCAGATACCACGGCGTCGCCGCTCCTCCCTCGCCGGCATCCCCCTCCCTCGACGCATTCTCGCTGATGCGAGTCCCGGTTCTGCTCCTCTGTGGCGCTCTTCTCGTCCTCTGTTTGAGCTCCTTGCCTGTCCATGGCCGCCAACGAGGAAGGCTTGGACCTCGACCTCGAGGACGAGGAGCCCAATTCCAGGGCTCAGCGAGTGGGCGAAGTCGAGATTGTCTCGACCGGCGAGCCCGTCGTGCCTGGCAGCCGTCAGGCCGGCACGGCGGTGACCTCGACCACTCCACCCGCGCCTCCTACTCGGACGGGCAAGAAAGACCCTCCGAAGGGCAAGAAACCGAAAGGCGAGAAGGCTCAGAGCTCGAAAGGCGAGGCGAAGCTTCCCGCGCCCCCACCTGCCTTGCGGGAAGCTCATGGCCAGAAGCCGGTGCTCGTGACGAAGAGCCAGCCGAAGGTGGACGAGCCGCTGGCTCGCATCCCTCTCCCTCCAATTCCAAAGAGGGCGAGAGTGGACTCGCCGCCCGCAACGAGGCAGTCGCTCCTCTCGGAGCCCTTTCCTCGGCGGCCGAGCCCTCCACCGGCGACTCCCGTGCTCATTCAACGCACGTTCTTCCAGATGCCCGAGCAGGCGGCCTTGACCCAGCCACTGGGACAGCCGATCCTCATACAGAACCTCTGGTACAGAATCCCAGCGTGGCTGAAAGAGTCTCTAGTCGAGACGGGCAAGCCCCCCCTCAGCCACGAGGAGGAGACGGCCGACAGCGAGCTTGTAGCTGTCGTCGACGATCCTCACAACCTCCAGCAGAACGGCCTGATCCTCGCCGAGGGCGAATTGCTCGAGGACGGCGAGATCGTGGAAGCGGACGAGATTATCCAGGTGGCAGAGGTGCTCCCCGCACGCCAGCCACTCCGAGGACAGAGCCGGCTCATTCCCAAGTGGAATCGCAAGCGGGCTCACGAGCAATACCAACCTCGAGCCCGCACCGCACCGGTCTCTGTACCTCGCCGGCAGGCCTCGACGTCCACCACGCTCGCGGCGGAGAACCGAGCTCTCAAGCAGCAACTCCAACAGCTGCGAGGGCTCATGCAAGTGCAGCAGCAGCCGCCGCCGCCACGACGCGTCCATCGCCCCCGACGGGTGTGGGTGCAACCGTGAGCTGCGCGGTCGCCCCACTCGGCATTGCATCGTTCCTCCGTCTTATCGGCCTCCTCTTCCGCCTACACGGCGTTGAACGCCTACTGTGCAAGCCTCAGACAGGCTCCAGAGCCCGCGGGCCGAGGCTTCTCCTCGTGCTCCTCGCAGTCGCCAGCCTGACGGCGACGGCGGCGGCGCAGTCCAGCGAGGGCCAGAACGCCGACCCGGCAGCCCCCGCCGACCCGTGCGAAGGTCGGAGGCACGACGAGTCGGCGGGCGGCAACCAGCCAGTGACGCCACCTGCCGGTCCTCCCCAACCTACATCCTCAACGAGCTCGGCCCCTCCCTGCAGCCCGCAGGCGGCGGCCAGGTTCCGAGCCTTGAGGATCGCCGGCTCACCCTCCAACACGCTGGCTCATCGCAGTTGGCTTCGTGCACCCGAGCCCGAGCCTCAGCTCCCCGAGCTTCCACAAGAGCCCGAGCCCGCCTCCTTGTCGGTACCGGACCCGGTGGACCCACAGCCCTCGACCTCCTCTGGACCGACGTGCTGGTGTGGGCACCCCGAAGGCGATGGCCACCTGTGCGCCGGGTTCCGCCTGCCATCGGACCCACGCGCCTATGGCCGGATTGTCCGTCGGCTCCCGAGCGGCACGTGGACATTCGAGTCCATCGTCGTTCCGGGCGAGCCAACACCCCGGGTCCGACCGCGCGAGCGGCTCGACTTCCATCGGCTACGCCGTGAGCTCGAGACGGAATTCCACCGCAGCCTCGCCGCCGAACACCTCGGAGACACTCCGAGTCGCCACGCCCTGCAGGCTGTGGTCGCTTGTGCTCTGGCCGTGGTCCTCTTCCGGGCCGGCCACCCCGTCGGTTGCTTCACTCTCCATCTCCTCATGCTCAGCCTCTGTTTGGGCTCAGCTAGAGGGTGTAGCACCACAGGCGCCACCATGGCGGCCGCGAGATGCCACCGAGAAGCCGGTCAGCTCGTTTGTGAGGCCGACCTCCTGGCCCGACTGGACCTCCCTGCAGTCGGCGCCACCGCCTGCCTCGCCCTCACCGATGAGAACGGGCGCGTGCACGGCATCTACAAGGTCCACGTCGCTGATACCCAGGCCTTTTGCCGTGCGGAGGTCGAGCACTACACCCGGGCTCACACCACAGAGGTCGTGTCCTCGCAACGCTGTCGTGGTGCCGGCTCCTGTACGGACCTCATCTGCGAGCAGATGCAAGTGGACTCGATCGTCCCCGAGTCGGGCGACGGGGCCCACTTTCCTGGGTCCAGTCGGTGCGCCCGACACGGCGGTGGATTCACCGGTTACTGCATCCATCCTGGCGACGGTTGCTTGTTCACGCGGCTGCACGGCCGGCCAGTGAACGACCGCATCCTTCGAGTCTCTCGCTGCTCCTGGCTGCCGATCCTGGTCCTCGACGTCACTTTCGAGGGTGCAAACTCCACCAACAGCACCTCGTCGACGGCTCCAAGAGGTGACGCGGCCGTGCTCGAGACGAACCCCCTGAGGGAAGACGCCGAGCGCGAGACGCCCCTCGTTGCCAGTGCCAACTTCACCAGCAGCAGCTCACCGACGGCTCCACGAGGCGCAGACGCCACGCTCGAGACGAAGCCCCCGAGAGAAGACGCCGAGCGCGATGCGCCCCTCGTTGCCATAGCCGAACCCCACGCACGCATTCGTCGTGAGGCCCTGACCCGTCCGTCGTCCGCCGTCAAGCCAGAGATCATCACTCTCTCTCCCGGTCTCCCTCAAACGACCGAGAGCGGTCTCAGGCTGACAGCTGAAGGTGTCGCCGTCCCATCCGACACTTGGTGGCGGTCGACCTTCCTCGACGATGGCGACCGGCTCGCTCCCCTCTCCACCGAGGAGATTGGCCAGGCTTCGGTTATCCGATGCGCGACGGTCGAGGCGGCTCACTGGTTCACCAACTCCTGCCGCTTCGACGAGTCTGCGTGTGTCTGCTGGGCCCAACAAGAGACGGCGACATGTCGCTGCCCACCCGCCGACGGGCTGACGGCTCTGCTGGAGAAGGACGGCTCGGTGCCTAGTTCCGGGCCCTCTCGCTTCTACGTCGAGGCCCGCCTTCAAGGCGAGCTCGTCCTGTCTCTTACCGGCACACACCGCATCGCTCTCCTCGACGAGTCGACCGACTTCACGATCGACTCGGTGGCGATCCACGGCTGTCGCAGCTGCGGCCGTCCGTTCCGCGTCTCTTACGAGTGCTACTCGCACTCCGAGACCGCTGCGCTACTCTTCTGTGAGGGCGAGAACTGGACCGAGCCGATTCCTCTCACCTGCGACGCCACCCAAGAGCCACGGCATGTCGATGTGTCGACGACGGCCACCGAGCTCCCCACGAGATGTCTCGTCGGGCCGCACCGTCAGGGTCGCCGAAGCGGAGCCAACCTTGTCGTGACCGTCGAGGGCGAGATCACGGAGGACGAGCCTCACTTGGCTTCGGCCAAGAATGCTCGGCGCCTTCTTGACGAGCAGAAGCCAGCTACCATCCACGTTTCGGTGATGCCCGAGAACAACATCCTCTACGGCCTCGCCGGCATGGTGCTCGCCATCGCCCTCGTCATCGGCTTCCTCGTCTTCCGTGCTCGAACCAAGAAGACGGCAGCACAGAGCCCGCCCGTGATCGTCTTGAAGTGAACGGCCAGCTCTTCCTCCACTTCCTCTCCTCCACCACCGCTTCATCTTCCACAGCCGTCGAACCGTTCACCAGCAGCAGCCGCCCCCCTTCAATAGCCGAATCTACCGTCGTCACAGCAACTTCACCCCCCGAGTCCTCCTCCCCCACGCAAGTCCTTCTCTTATTAGTCTTGTGTTTCCTTGATGATTGACGTCGGCGCGCTTGCCCTCTCTCATCCATTCCTCCTTTTGGTTTTTTTTATTCCAAGCGCCCCGACGGCAGCATTCTCTCGGTTTTTCTCCTCTTTGCTCACTGATAACCCCTGGTCTTCCAAAAATTCCTCGTTGCACATCGCCTTTGGTGTCTCCATTTTTTGGCCCGCGGGAGTGTGGCGTCGGCCACGCCATCAGATTGTGCAATGTGTTGTATTGTAGTTTGTTGCCCTTTCCCCTCTTCACGTTGTCTCCCCCCTCTCCCCGCCTTTCTCCTCCCATCGATTCCTCACTTGTGAAATAAAGCATTCTGAGCAGCGGTTGCTCACAGGGAAAGAGGAAGGGCGTCAAGGACGCCACAAGGACAGTGCTCGTCGACAACATTTTCCCAGAAGCATGATGAGCACTCCATGGCGAAATCTTGACAGACAATTTCTTCGAGATGTAAAGCACGGATAAAAGTCTGTTACATTGACTCAACAGTCGAGTGCATAGGAACAAATTACGAATTCTTGATAGAATTGAGTCAGTTGTCTTTTGGTGTACGACGACGTTCATCTATCGGCAAGCTGCCAAAATGGTGGCTCAGAGGGTGAACTTCTTCTTCTCCATCTTTTCCTCTGTGAGCGAGCCTTTGGGTGAATGACTGTCGAGCAGCTGCTCTAGCCCTGAAATTGAACCATCAGTAGACGAAAATTAAGACATACGCCGGGAAAACAAATCGCGTCATGATGCTCTCACCATCCCAACTGCCGTCGACGCAGCTGAACCAGCCGTAGATGTCGAAACCTGGACCGACAGAAAACACGACCTCTCCCCCGATCTGAAAACAAAGAATTCGTACTTCTTCGATTCAAATCCTAGCTCGATGAAGTCTAACAGACCAAGGCTTCCATTCCAAGTGTTTCGAGGCCGTAGAAGTACACGTAGACGTATGTGCATCCTTCGGGGATTTCAAACTCGTCGTCAGGACCCTGAAATCATTGATTGATAAGATGAAACATCAGATTTTGCTTAGAAGGGCTCTTCACAATCGCTTACGGCAGTTCTGATCTCCAAATCGTATTGTGGATCCCGCTTTCCGTTTGTGACCGTAAAGTCAGCTGGGTTACAGGAGGCACAGGGTGAAACGCTGGCTGTAAGAACAATCAATAAATAATAGCCCGAAAAAAGTAAGCTGTTATGTATTACTTCAATTAAAAAGGAACTTACGTATGCCCTCGGCGTCGTTGTGCGTTGGTACACAAGCGCGAGCCGTATCCTGTACTGCGATCAGAAGCAGAAGGAGAAGACTTCTTGCTCGCATGCCTGGAAGTGGCTCGATTTCTAGCAAAAGTGAGAGCGCAGAGAAAGTGAAGCCCGATCGTCCTTTTATCAGCTGAAGAAGGATTCCCTTTGAGCCCGAGAAACAGGCCTGCTGTGTCAATTTTGGCTCGAATAGCCGGAAGGCGAGAAATGCGGTCAAACGTGGCAAAAGATCCTGATCATGGTGGTCGGAAAGAGCCCGGTGATGGATCGTACGAGACTTTGAAGACCAGTGTTGACCAGGCCGGCTTTTCGAGAGGAATCTTGGGTTCATGTGAATTCATCAAAAACTCCAAACTTGCTATTTTTTGCGCTGCCGATTGATATCAAACTTATTATGTTTGTTTTCGAAGATTTCAAGCGAATGATGATTAGACACGAAGGTACGAAATCTTCCTTTTGTTTTCATTTTCAGGACGAACGGGAGGTCAGCGGGATTCTGGCCAATGCTCTTCCCTTCTCCTGCCCCCCAGCCACTGTGGCGGCGGCCGACTCACGCGTTCTTCTCGGCGTCAAGGGTCAGACGCGCCTTCCAGCCATCATCCGTAGTCGTTGCGGATTTGTCCCCTGCTAGCTGTTTCATCGAAAACTGTGCACAGCGCAAATAATTCACATCTTTAACGCTTATATCGTAGTGTCAATTGCTTGAAAGCACAAGGAATAGATGGGTTTCTCTTGCCGGTCGGCCGGCTCAGAGCTCCTTTGGTTTCCGACGACGTTCATTGATTGGCATGCGGCCGAAGTGAGAACGAACCCCCTCACGGCTCTCGCTTTCAGGGGTAACGGGTGCTCTCGCAGCTGCTCGAGCCCTTGAATATGCAATTAGTGAAGCAATAAAATAACTTACGGTGGGAAAACGAATTGCGTTTTAACGCCGTTGTCTTGCCAAGTGCGGTCGTTGCACCGAAAGGCGCCATAAATGTCAAAATCCGGTGGAACAGAAAACACAACTTCACCATCGACCTGCAATAAACATCGGAAAAACTTTTCTTTTCAAGAAATCAGTTGGCAAAGATGAAATCTGGCTGACCAGGGCCTCCATTCCGAGTGTTTGAAGTCCATACCAATACACGAAGGTATACTTGCAGCCTTCAGCAATGTCACCGCATTCCTCAGGAAACTCGCACACGTCGTCGGGACCCTAAAATTGTCACTTGAAGACGGTAAACAATTGTTCATGTGAGCGCTCTTGGAGAAAGAACCGATGGTGTGAGATCCGAAAATGAAGCCTTTTTAAAAATTCGTTCAAAAGTCCTATTCTCTCATGCGCAGTCTTGTACAAGATCTTTCCCTTTTGCACTGCACTTACCACAGTGTGAAACTCCAAATCATATTGCGGATCGCGCTTTCCGTTGGTGACTTTAAAGTCCTCAAAGTTGCAGGAGTTGCAGGCTGTGACACTGGCTGCAAATAGCAAGGTAGCGTGAGATGTAAGGGGTTTTTCTCTCCTTTGCCCAACTAAAGACGAACTCACGCATTCCCTCCTCGTCGTTGTGCATCGGAATACACGCGCGGGTCGTTTGGCACGTTGCTATCAGAAGTAGACAAACACGGGCGAGGCGGATTGATTTTTTGAGCATAACTGGAAACAAAATCACTAACGCACTCTAAAGGCGGAGCATAGAGATCAGGAGATGTAAGGTTCATAAAACGAAAATAACGAGCAAGATGAAGGTAGAACAAACCGTGCTTTTATCCATTTAAAGAGGGCCAGTTTGTGTAGCGGAACAGGGCGACCGCTGAAGGCGGTGTCAATTTTGGCTCGAATATCCGGAAGACGAGAAATGCGGTCGAACGTGGCAAAAGATCTTGAGCATGGAGGTCGCGATTGGGACCCCCCCCCCCCCTGATCGAGAGCCGGCGATGGACAGCGCAAGACTTTGGAGGGCAACTCTGACCAAGTTGACTACGAAGACGAACCTGCTGCTATGGTTCTTCTAAATTGATTTGTACGAAGGTTTAAGGGAGGATAAAACACAATTTTCCTCCCGATCTAATAAATGCTGCTCTAGCTCGAACCCGACAAGCTGACCAAGATTTTGGAAAATCAGGGATCGCCTTCGGCGTTTTGTCCCCAGTCCCAGCTACGGGTGGTCAGTGCGGCATGACCCTCTTTTCTCTCTCTTCCCTTTTTTTCCAGATCTGTGTTCTTGGTGCGGATCTCTCACAATCAGTAGCCATTTCAAGTGAGAAAAACACTTTAAAAGTGAGTCAAACCCTAACCCAATCAAAGTCTTAAGGTTGTCTCTGAGAAACGGTAAGCCGTTCCTTACGACAAGCTGACTCTGTTGCAAGTTCCGCATTTTGAAAATGACATCGGAGATCGCACGTTGATGATGATAAATTGATAGGACGTCTTTGGACGTGAGCGGCGACCTTTGCAGGGTCTCGCGCTCTCCGCGCCTTTCTCCTTTGTCCCGAGGACGGACGTGTTGCCCCGCTGGGTTGGGGCCAGAAATCACGCTTCACGACCATCGCGACAACTGACCGCGCCTTCTTTTTCTCTCTTTCAGGGCCAAACGCTTCTTTTTCCTTCGGTTGAAAAACTTTCGAGCTTTCCTTCTTCTTCTATTGGCAAATCTTGTATTGCACACATGAACAACAGTTATGAAGTGAATATTGCACACTAGAGCAGATTGCAAAGCAAATCAGTGCCAACAACTTCATTGCCTGATTAGTTCAGATATCTTTCGGCAGTGGACGGCGTTTGTCGTTTGGAACGTTCCCAAAGTGCTGATCCAAAATGGACGTTTCTTCTTCCCCGCTGGCGGATGCACGACTGACCGGTGCTCGAGCAGCTGCCGCCCTTGCTCTAAACCAGACACAATTGGTTGCTTATAGGCAACTTGCGATGGGAACTTCCACTTCGATCCAATGGTATTGATATCCCAGCTGCCGTTGTCGCAGGGAAACACGCCGTAAACATCACCGCCCGCATCACCAGTAAACACCACTTCGCCGTTGATCTGGAAATTGGCAGTATGAAATGTGGAGAACGAGCAGATCTTACTGACCTCGGCCTCTATCGTCAGTGTCTTGAGTCCGAAGAAGTAAATATAGGCATATGAGAGATTTTCTGTAAAAGTGCGAAAGTTTGTTCTAGAGGCTGGTACAGCCTTGAAATTAAGGACCCATTTCGCGACGGCTCGATTTTGAGCATATGATAGGCTTTCTGGGGTGTTCAAGGGCTCATTCGACTCGCCATTGACCGATCTTCATCGCCATCAAGTTTGTTTCGCGATTTCACGTCATTACCTGCAGTAGAAAACGATAAAGTGCTTTTTGCAGGCCGAAAATCGAGTGGTCAGACTTAGAGTCGATTTTATTGGCTTTTCCTATGTGGAACCTGTCAGAAATGGTGAATAGAAGTTCTCGTAAGGGTGGGAAACGGGGGGTAATGAAAGAAGCAGAAGAAACAACGAAGAAGAAAGTCGAACATCATGAAATCAAATGCGCGCGCCGCGCGCGCGACGCGTCGCGTGCTGCGTTCGGATGTCGTTGAAATCGTGTTTTGTCGCTGCTTCGTGAGCTAATCCTACCTCTCCCGGGTAAATCATACCCGTAGAAGTCGAATATAGCATCAAAAAAGAAGCTGACAGGGTCGAAAATGCTACAAACTTGAGCAACTTGAAGAAATGAAATTCAGCCGCACGCGACACGCGACGCGTCGCGCGCGCGGCGCGCGCATTTGATTTCATGATGTTCGACTTTCTTCTTCGTTGTTTCTTCTGCTTCTTTCATTACCCCCCGTTTCCCACCCTTACGAGAACTTCTATTCACCATTTCTGACAGGTTCCACATAGGAAAAGCCAATAAAATCGACTCTAAGTCTGACCAATCGATTTTCGGCTTGCAAAAAGCATTTTATCGTTTTCTACTACAGGTAATGGCGTGTAATCGCAAAACAAACTTGATGGCGATGAAGATCGGTCAAAGACGAGTCGAATAAGCTCTTGAACACCCCAGAAAGCCTATCATATGCTCAAAATCGAGCCGTCGCGAAATGGGTCCTTCATTTCAAGGCTGTACCAGCCTCTAGAACAAACTTTCGCACTTTTACAGAAAATCTCTCATATTACTGCAACACTAGTAAACTTGTAAACTTAGTGTTTTTTCTGTTGCAAAAAATCAACGGGCAAGCGTCAAACGGGTGTTGGGTGTGGTGAGAAAAAAAACCAGGCAGCAGTAAAGTTGATTGTAAAGCCGCTTAAAATTAAGGCCTGTTTTGGCCTGAAGATGGCACCAGATATCACTGTTGCTGAGCGGTTCTGCCTTATAAAAGGCGACTCGCACTCTGCCTGCACTCACGGACGTCAGTCGCTTTTCATCGCTACTGGTTTCTTGTGTCTCCCAGGATCGCGTCTCGTCTCCAGTGCTTTTTGTTGCTGTACAATCTATCGCGAAATCTTCTGAGGCGACTAATGCGAAATGTAAAACATGAAGTTTTTCAGACAATGCAACGTAACCTGCTTCTCGTCATTCTGTGCATCGCTTTCGTCTCGGCTCAGTTCAACTGTCACGTCGGCCGAGTGGGCGGCTTCAACCAGCGAAGCGTAAGTTTAAAATTCCTCAACAAGTGACCCCGATTTTGTGTTACTTGTTGATATTTGAGATTTCTACCGACATAATCTTGCAGGGCTGCGAGTTCTGCTACTTCTATGGAGGCGAAGTTGGTTGTGGATTTGGTCAACCTCTGGCTAACTATGAGGTCTGCCGAGCTAATCTCTGCACCCAACAATGGAGAGGGCGGTGAGTGAGACAAAGGTGTATAGCATGCTTACGATTGCTTGCAGTTTCGGAGGCGGTGGCTGGTAATTAAGCTGCAGCGACTGAAACACGTTGACTTTTTTGCCATAAAGAAACCTTGGCTTCTGTTAGCTAGTTTTTTTTTCGATTACTCAAGAAGCAGTTGAGACTGGATATTGATCGTTCGATTACTTCCTTCGTCATGAGGACATTTAGATACTTTGTGACATTGAGAACAGAGCAGCCTTCACAATGAAGCCAGTGTGCTAGCGACAGAGAGAGGGAGAAATAGAGAGCTAGAGAGCGAGAGAGGGAGAAGACTGGCTGCCAGGTGGCCTATGCCCTGCGAGCCAGCGACCTGCAAAAAAAAACATCAAAAAATACATCTTGTCCGTGGCATGGTCAGCTCGAGATGTCTCTTCACTCGCTTTTGCCCGTCGATTCTCGCTTAAAAATGGCACCACCTTACAAGGAGGCGAGGCTCAAAAGAATGGAAGTTTGGACGATTCGAGCAGCGTCCAAACTAGAAATAAATTCACGGTTAAGAAGTCGTGCAGAGCAATCTCTCGCGTTGACTGTGTTTGAATGCGTTGACAAACAAAAAATAAAATACCTAAAAATCGTTCTTCTTCCCAGGCACATTCACGAGGAGGATGACGAGGCAGCATCCAGCCTCGAACGTATAATTCTAGCGAACGAATCCGGGTGCTTATTTTGTCTCACGTGCGTTAGCAAACCATTGTTAGATCTTGTTTTGCGTTTTCGGAGCCAGCGAAGATGTCGTGTTTTTGGTTTTGTTTTGTTTGGAAAGTGAAAGCGCCATTTTCGATATAAAGGCATTTGGGAGCTGCTATAGAGCGACCTTCTGCATTAGCGTTTCGTTGGAACAGTGGGATAGCTTAAAGCTGTTTGTTGTCCTCGCACGTGCCACCCATATTTGACCACAAGAAACTCCCACAACGTCGATCCCTCTGAACTCGAGTATCAGGGCTCAATGGACCTCTACGGTGCACCCCGCACGCAACAACTAGTCGCTCTATCCATCACTACAAGGATGGTTCATCAAAACTGCATGCTACACTTCTGATTACCTCTCTTCAAAGTGCGCATGTACCAAGCGTCATCGCTCAAAAGAAGAAGCTTCCTCCCTCGTCGGTCTATTGCATAGTTCTGCTTTGCTCTATCCTGAAATTTTGTGGTTGTGCTGTTTTCAATTTCACAATGAGCACGTCGAGTACTCCAGCTCTTGATGTGGAGTTGTTTGTCGAATTCAGTCTCTATATCATCGGAGGTTATCTTTTTGTTCGAAGAAAAGCTTCTCAGGTCTTGCCGTTTTCTGCACGAATATTCCATTTTGCCTTGCCGTTTTCGCTACAAAACGCCTCCGAACGCAGAAGGAATTTGCTGTAAGTTCGTATAGATGTGCTTGATCATTCAGGTTATCGTTGGGTTGTCACTAGCAGACTTGACTTTAGCATTGGCTTACATTATCTGTGGAGTTTATCGCTTGGATCTAATTCTCGGATATAGAGGTTGAACTCAAGAGATGGGGTCAAACTTTAGTGAGACTGGTATCGTCATACTCTTGCACATGGACGATACCAAACTTTGGGCAGATGTTTCTCTATCAGGTATGTTGAGATCTTGAGTGCGCAAGAGTGTCGAAACTCCATTGCAGCACATTGGCCTTGCGACCTTGTTCGTGTCCGTTGATCGTGGACTTGCTCTCTTTTATCCTGTACGGTATCGAAAATTAACTGTCAGATATACGTACACGGTTATAATTGGTTAATTTTCTTTCGAAAAACATTTCTTAAAAATCTTCAGGTTTGTATTTATTCGTCTGTTGCATGTTGGTCGTCATTATGATCCGCAATGAATACACAAATGTTCGCTTTGGTTTGCCTTTCCGAGCTCCACGAATTACATCTCAACAAACGCACCAATATTCAGAATCCTGGTCCAAACGTGGAGAACATCTGCTACACCAAAGACTCTGTCGACTCGGCGACTTATACGTACCTCCTGTATATGCGCTCCACTCCCACCCTTCTCAGCGTCCTTCTTCACATTCCTATTTCCATTCGCGTTTACATGGTTTGTTTACTTGCGTCATTGCCAGTTCTTTACCTTTTCAGCTCATTCACCAAAACGCAAAGCGCTCGTTCCAACCAGCCGATAATGCGTACAGGAAGAAGTTCCTACATGTGACTGTGACGACGGGTGCGTCACTCCGTCGTTGTTATGTGAATTCGCTCTTCCAGGATTGACCTCTGTGTCTGCCTTCGTCATGGCTTGGGTGCCAGACGCCTTCTTGATCTACAATCCGTGGGGGCTCCAGAGATATCATGTCGTCTGGTTCGTTGAAACATATGAGGGGAAGTTTCAGGTATTGTTGCATTTTATTCAAATCCGTCCTAAACTTCTTCATTTACATTCTCCGTCATGGCGAGCTCCGAAAATCTGTGGCCGACGTGCTCTGTCGGTGGGATGCATGCCTACAATTTCTTTTCACGTCACCCTGTTTCCAAAAGTTGTCTAAGGAAACGCAGAATGCTCATAACAAGTTTAAGGTCGTTCACACGGCCACACGGCTTGGCCACACAAACTGCCATCAATGTCTCGGCACACACTGAGACTACGCCTAGACATCGACTATGAAGGAGAAGAGGAACGACCGGATCGCGCTGAGAGCTTTGTTCTTTGTAACAAAGAAACTTGTCCACCTAATGCTTGCTATATCTTATACATTGTGCAGTCAAACGACATTTGCAAGGCATCTGCCGAATTTGAGGTTCATTTTATTGATTCTAGTTCCTTTGTTATTGTCGTCGCAACTGGCTGTTTGAAAGAAGATTTACGCTCGTAGACGGGGGGAAGCGCGCGGTGTTGAGGCACCGGTGTAGAGGCATCTGGCGAGACCATAAATTATCGGCGACCCTAACGTCTTCCTCCTATTGTATGCTTTGTGCATGCCTGAGGTGTTGGCGACTGAAGCCTGTTTTCGCTTCTTATTCTCGATGTCTTCTACCGGTTTCAATCTTACCCCTCATGCCTTACCAATACTATAAAAGCCTCTACCCTAGAGCATAACAAAAGCTTCTACACCCCTCCCCACTTTCTCAAAGGCTCAACCATGCGTCTTGCCATTGCCGTTCTTGTTCTGGCCTCGGTTCACGCTCGTAGCGGTACGTTTACTTGTCGGTTCCAACCAGATTTTAGTTCATAAACGCGACAACAGCTACGGGGATGAGGCTGTGACTCCAGCTGCAGCAGCCGGGGATTATGCCGGCGCTGCGGCCGCCCAATCGGAGCAGGCGCCTCAAACAGTCGACCAAGGAACTCAGACTGAAGTGGCAGTGGGAAGTTCTGGATATCGTGCCAAACGTGACAATAGCTATGGCGACGAGGCGGTGACCCCTACAGCTGCCGCTGAAGATATTTCTGCAACAGCAGCAGCCCAGGCCGAGGAAGCTCCTCAACAGGTGGCTCAAGAGGCGCAACCCGAAGTACCTGTGGCTAACTCAGGATATTCTGCTTGATAATTCATGTTCATTGCGTTTGCTTTGCTTATGTACCCGTAAAACATCTTTTCAATCCTTTTTAAGCTGAACTTCAGTTGTTGCGAGCAAGAAAGGCTTTACTGCCGAAAACAGAGGTGTACGAAGACGAAACAAGAGACGAAATGTCGTGGTTGAGTCTCTATCAAGTGGAGGAACCTCGGTGAAAAAGTTTAGCGTCTGTCAGTAGCATTTGAGACACTGCTGCGTCCATCTGAAGACGAAATCATCGGCCTCAGCCAACCGGCGTCCACAAAAGGCCTCGCCAATGTGCGTCGAAATTCGCGCTGGCATACTATTATTATTACGCTGAATTTCAGGCATCACGTTATGGTTGCTAACTTACGGATCGACCAATTGTACGAGTTGAAAGACGCAGGTGAAGAAGCAGAAGACCCACCACTTATCTTCCGAGTGCATCGGGACCATTATGTTCATGGAGAACGTTGCTATGTAGTTCAGACAGTTTTGAGAGGCGCTCTAAAACCTTAAAGTTGCGTCAGTCCGTACATACCTGGGTAAAGAAGATTCGGTTCTGACGCATGCGCCTTCGAGCTGCTTGATCACCGGAAAACGATACCACTCCCTGAACATTCCAGTTGCGGAGCCTTCAAACCTTTGCCATTAGGAATAGCTTCAACCCTGTAAGAACGTCCAACACGATCACGATTCCCAAGACTGCTAGTGTCATATAGACGTAGAAAATCGAGAACAGAGGAAAGGTGGCCTGAAGAGGTTCTCCGTCTTATGCATCTAACCATGTAACAGTTTTTGCTGAAGCTCCACTGATATATTGAGAAGTCGTACAGAAACTGACAATCAACTGGAAATGATGAATTTCGGAGGAACTTGACTCACAAGCGAGGGACAAAATTGTGCAGAACACAGCGGAGCCCCAGACTAGGAAGAGGGCAGTACACAGTCCTCGCAATCCGAAGATCTATGGAGTAAGAAAAGAATCGTGAGCTCACTTTGCTGTAGTAAAAGGGCAAGTAGACAGCGACAAAACGATTTGAAGACATGGCTATCTGAAAAACTTGCTAAGAGCTTATCATGTTACCTGCTCAAAAATATACGACTTAAGGCTTGTAACAACGGCGATTCCCGCAAGCCAGCCGATAACTTCTGTGAAATATGCTGACTGCCTATGATGTTTGGTTGTCTAAAGAACTTCATACAGGTAAGTTGTAGGCACACTCCATATGAGGAAGCCCAGCACCATCGACAGATTTGAAAAGCAACGTGAGACGGTCAGATAGCCGAAGGGATTTCGCATGGTTTTTGAGTGAAAGACGAGAAGCATGACAATGATGTTGAAGCAGACGCCGAATATAGCAATCTGACAAGAAAAGTTGGAGGAAATTTTCAACAAATACCATGAGCATAATACTGGCAGCAGCGATATCGCCGGATGTATCTCTGGTTGGCATTTCAAGGTCTAGGCTTGTGAGGTTCGACATCAGAAAATGCTGACCTCGTCGTTTTAATAGACCGGAGGCGCTTCAAACCATGAAAGAGGAAACACGCCCCTGCTTTAAGAGCATCTTCTCCGTGACCTAACAACGTCGACACTCAAATGCAATTAGATTCCATTCAACCTCTCGTGGATAGTACTCGAGGCACAATACGGTCATGTATGGCACGCGAGCGTCATGAGTATCCTTGTTCTTTGTGCACGCCTGTGGTGTAGTGTGACTGTGGTCATCAGAGGATATCCTCAATGTGCATTCCCGTCCTCATTACGCATCTTTGATCGCCGCGTCGTTGTCGCCCCACGCGGGCTCGACGAGATCAACGTGTGCCCCGTGTTGTCTTACGCATCCCAAGAAAGACGAAGAAACTTGCTTCAAAGCAGAATGGCGTGTAAACACTGGACGTGCCCGACGTTATTGGATCCCCTCGGTGCACTTGAGTCACGCTACTTTTACATGAACTTCGGCCGTCGACTCTCCACTACGCGCGGCAATGCCCGTAACTTCATTGCATATGGCATGTAAGTTCCGTGGAAAATGCTGGCAGGCGCGTCGAAGGCGGGTAAGTTATGTGAGTAGTAGCGACAAGAGTACGGGCCTATGTTGGGCGTCGTCGGGCAGACTTCTGCTATGTCGAGTGGCGGCGACGACCAGCCTTTGAAAATGACTGAAGTTAATTTTCCCGCGCTGGCGATCATGATGTATATTCTCATAGTTTTTGGTCTTTTTGGCAACGTGAACTTGATTATTGTCGTCTATCGAAGGAAGGATTTTCAAAGCAAATGCAGTAAGTTCAACATTGTAACTTAACTTGTGTCTCCAAAATATTTAGGCGTTCTGGTTGCTATGTTGGCTTGTTGCGACTCCATCTGCTTGATTTGGGAAATAGCGTCCAGCACCCGCATGATTACAGGTGGGTTCGACGAGGGAAGTAGTTTTTTCATGCGAGAAAGTCCCATCGCCGCCGTCTCAAGTAGCCATGACCATAACCCCATAACACTCGTTCTCCCCAAGGGTCAAAGTACCATTCCGGTGAAATCCAAAACTTTTTCTGCGTCTCCCGAGTTTGATACCGTCCTGTAGCATTTCGGACGCTGATCAAAACGCGCCATAACATGCCCCGAAAGGTTGAGTGGACGGCGAGAAAACTTAAAAAGTAGGTTTTTCGACCAAAAATTTTGGGTCGTTTTGGGCCTACGAGAAATTTTCTCTAGATTTTAGTGAATGACTCTGGGTTTGGCATTGTCATGACCAGAATTTCATGGAGAATCGTTTGGCATCATCAGAATTGGCGAATTCGCGAAGTCGTAAAAGCCAAAATTGAGTTTTATGATCTTAGACCCCCTCCAAAAATCGATCTTTTGCCCCG
>JAQIXL010001331.1:0-18947 GCA_034700245.1 Poikilolaimus oxycercus
AAGGTGCGAGTTCATGGGCTATTTTAGCAGTGAAAAATGGCTTCTGTGCATTGCGGTTTCACGCGCAGTATAAATACGCTTTTAGTGACACTACGCGGAAAATGAGCACAAAGGGAAGCGATAACAGGAAGCAGCAGTTGAGTTGCACTTGTACTTTTGCTGAAACGTATCTGAGCCGGGCAAATTTCGCTTGAAATTGTCGGGTTCAGATCTTGGACAGAAATCGACGAAAAAAATTCGGGTTTGAAGCGGAATCGTACTCTCACGGGATAAGGAACCAAACCTCTTACTCAGCTTGTTCCGGGAAAAATGCAGAAAATCTGAAAAAATCTGACCCGCTGTTTTGAGTTTCGAACTTTTGGACCTTTAGGGGGCGTGCATTAGCTCGATCTCCGTCAAACTTGGGGTGCTGGTGTATCTAGGGCTGGTGCACACGACGGTAGCGAAGCGCCACCAGAAATCAGCGAAAAGAGTGCAGAAGCCGAAAAATTCCGGCCAGAAATTGACCGCCCCCAATATAATATAAGTTCTTCAAGGAAAACCCACGTTAAATCGATCAAGAACTTGTTGCGCTCTAAACAAAGCAGGCATGGATTGGTGTTGACTAAAGGTGAGCAACGAAATGGGCATGTCACATAATGATTCAGAAAGACAGTCGCAACCTTGTGGCAGTGAAGCATCGGGGAAGAAATGAATTTATGCGTCTAGTAAAACCGCGCATTGTTGTAGTGAGGGCTGGTTTCTGTGCGTGCAGACGAAAGTGCCACGCGATTGTCCTCGGCCCGAGAAATGAACTGCATTGCAAGGGCAACGAAGCGCCATTGCCAACCAGAGAGCCTGTGAAACTTAAAGAAACCTTGAAACCGTCCATTGAGTGTTCGTCGCATAACGAGTCGCACACCGAGATTGAATGGTAAAGTGCCGTAACCGGTGAACAGCGCTCGGTGAAACGGTGAGCCACCTGAAATCTGATCTGACTAAAACCTCCAACGTCTTCCTTTGCGTAACTAAACCAACAGATCAGCTTCATAGCAAACTTGCTAGCCGTATCTCATGAAACCGCGTGCTGAGTGTGGAAAATAGAAAGAACGCTAATTCGCGTCAACGCTCGCGCCCGCATTCAGTTTTCAGCAACGCAAAAGAACCTGAAGATGTATTATGGTGGTCATGGCCCTTCTAATGCTTGATTCATTTCGAATTCAGCTAAACAACAGACCTGAGGCCGCGGATTACAAGTTAATTCATATGCACGACAACACGAAGTTCGAAAGGCAAATGAACACTGACGACCGGATGAGGTTCAAACAATGCGTAGCGGAGTTGAGTGTCGATGAAAAGCTAGCTGCGAAACCGCAGTTTGCATTCAGAAACTGCGTTGGTTCTTGTGTTGGCCAGCCTCGTTTTGCTGTGACGAAGATCTCTCACTTCTAGTCGCTCTGTTCATCGTCAACTCGTCACTTGCCAAGTGCAAGCTCGTTATTATAAGAGGCGAGTGAACAGCCATATTCATTGCAGGGCACAAAGCTTCCGATTAGGAACGATTTGTAATGACGATCGGAGTCTTCTGCAAGCAGAGCGCATGGCA
The DNA here is from genome assembly GCA_034700245.1 of Poikilolaimus oxycercus. NCBI lineage: Eukaryota > Metazoa > Nematoda > Chromadorea > Rhabditida > Rhabditidae > Poikilolaimus > Poikilolaimus oxycercus. The sequence continues at coordinate 1,586 of JAQIXL010001331.1, forward strand.
CAAATGGTCAAGTGCAGCTGGTGAAACCGCGCTTCTTTAGATTTTTTGCGAATGCCGTCATTTTATCGTCGAATGCATCACAGGAACGACGAAGTCTACATAATTGATAATAAAAACGCTCCACGCTATTGATGCCAGCTTGAAACCGAAAGCTGAAGAGTTCACGTAAAAATCGTTATTGGTGAATTTGAAGGAATGTTTCATGAGGCTTACAAGCATTTTTTATTAGCAGCAAAATCTCACTACTCGAAGTCTAAAATCTCACAAATCTGTGCTGACCTTTCGAATCGATTTGGTCCCGAAGAAGAATTTGGCAGCTTCATCAACGGTGGAATGTGAAGCCAAAGAATCAGAAGTTCCTGACGAAACACCGTAACCATTCGGCATTCTTTTTCGCCGTTTCAGATCGCTGTGAAAACTGTAGAGATTTAGGCGACACTAATTCGTGGTCTGACAATTGAAGTTCGTTTGGTCACGGTGAGCTATTGCAATGAAACTCTCACCGTATAGGCAACTTTTTACGCTGATTACGACCAACCGTTTCCCGTCTGCAGAACGGAACGCGCCATCGTAATCATGCGTTAGTAAGGCGCACGTTAACGACGCATTTTCGGCGATTTTTGAATACCGGGCCGTAAAGAGGAGCATCGGACACTCCGACAGTTTTTCTTCTAGCTGAGCACATGTGAATCAGCGTAAAAAGTTGCCTATATGGTGATAGTTTCTAGGGTTGGGCATCGAGTCCGAAAACCCGAGTTTTCCGAGTTCGAGTTTAACCAACAAGCTCTTTTTGTCGTGATCCGCCCACGAGGCGACGTTTCATTTTTCAAACCAACCATCATTTACAGTAGCTTGCTCGGCTCTCGAAGTCTACCAGCTTGGGAGGTAGCATTTTTGTTCCGCAGTCCCCGAAGTAATCTATCAGGGAGGACAAATCGGATCGGCAGCGATTCAAGACAAATAAGAGGCGAGGAAAGAAGGGCGTCTTGCATCGAAGCACGTTGTTGGAGAGAGACTCTAAGAGGGACCATTTCAACTTTGAACCTTTGCGGAATGACGCTGCTTCGTGTCAGTCACGCTCAAACTCTGAAGTCTTTACAAATCGGTGTTGCGCGTTCTGAATCGGAAGCGTGAATACATCAGCGCGTGCTTTGACGTTGGATCTATGGAGGCAACTTGAAACCGAAGAATACAACGTTTCAGACGAAGTCTGAGACAATTCTCTTAAATCCTTTGACATCTGACAGAAATCTAATTTCCACACCGTGAGCTCGTTGCAACCTGTGGGCCTCTCATTCATCAAGAGCAAGACACCTTCGGAAGCGACTAGTATACGGGAAATATCTTCGGCTGCAAATATGGTCGACAAACTCAGTCGTCTGCTCTTCCAGTTAAAAAATCAATGCGTCGGTGTAGAGTGAGGAGACAACTCAGCCTGACGTCATCTGATTGAGAAGCAAATGACCTCCTCGTCGTGTCCTTGAACAAGGGCTAGTGATTGAAGCATCGATGTTTGCGTCATTTGATAAAACTTGAGTGAAACGGCGAGATTGCAAGCGGCGCACTGAACACAAAGAATACAAAGAATCGCATCGCTTCACCGCTCTCAGTGTTTTTCGGCGAGGGCCTGGCTGTTATCGATCACCTTTCTTGATCCTTCCCAAAGCTCACAATACCACGATACTTTTGAAGAGACATGCACTCACTGGGCACCGAAGAACCGGCTGCAAACAAGCGTCGCACCACGATGAATACACACTGGCTCGTGTGTGGGCTACAACTGGAGAAGGATGACATGAGGAAAACATTTCCGGCTTTTATGACTGCGAGCTTTTCTTTTGAAAGTTGAATAAGCAAAGACGAGTCCTCTTGGATTCGTCCATCTTACAGCTGCAAGAACAAAAAAGGGCGGTCCTCTCTTTCACTGATCCATTCAAGACTGACTCGACTAACAACTCATCGGCAAACCGTCGACTGCATCAATAACACAGTGAGCTCGGAGACGAAAGCGTGATGAAAACGTTGTTGCAATGCGGCCTTCGGAAAATTCTCATAACAAATTCACTAATTGACGTCAGTTAACAGCTAGCACCGAAACCGGCACGTCATAAGTGCTTGGCAACAATTTTTGGGAAGCTGCAAGGAGAACTGCTGGGGAAGCGTTGTTTCTTGCCCACTTGTCAGCGATGAATCTTACTAATGAAAATGAATGTCCGATGAAACCGCAGGCTGCCTTAGCGCTTTTTTCGGCCGGTAACGGACTACAGGACGCCGCAACATAACTTTTCGAAACAGCAGGCAGGAATCATCGGAGAGAATCTCTCTGCCTGACACTTCGATGTGAATCTCGAGCTTTGCTTTCGAGAATCGGAACGGCTGGACTATGTCGTGTCATTGTCTATGTCAGTCGTGAAAATCTTTGTTTGTCTTTGAGACACAGTTCCGCGCAGACAAAAGCAACTGCTGAAGACGATCACCGTATCGTCACTCCGCTTCCTCGATGAACTTACGAAAATGTTAAAACCGAGAAGCCGCTGTTCAGAAAGCACTCGCCCTCCAATACTCCAAAGCGTGCTTCGTGCCCGTGCTTCGATACAGTGCAACCACAAAGAAGCCCCACACCTACGAGAATTGGAGAGCCTGTCAAACTTACAATTAGCGAACGCTTGAAACCGTTCATTGAAAGGTTGGTGGGGACCAGTTGTGGAGATGTCTTGCAGATGTTGTGAAGTCGTCGAATTTTGTGCTGTTTCTTCAGTGCTAAAATGTCCGCTCGCGCTTGACAATTTTCCATCTTTCAGATCTTCCAGGTTTAGGCCTTCCACACCAAGTCGTATAAGAACGGAAACTAACTCAACATTTGCTAGTCAACGCAGGTCGCAGAAGTTTATTATGTTTTCCGATCAGTGGAGGGTTTTGACAGGAGTTTTTTTTTCTGGTGAAACCGCGCGTTGTCATTGTCAAACTTTTTTCCAGTTGCACGCTGTTTCTCCTACAACTCTCTGGTCTTATCTTGCTGGTCGATTCATTTCCACCATCAGCGGTATGTCAACTTCAAGCTAATATCAAACGAATGAAACATCCAAATTCATGTGGAGTGAAATTGGCTGCGTGACTACAATGAGAGTGACTCGATTTTCAACAATTCAATGCATCGGTGTGGAGTGTGGCAGACGGATCAGCCTGAGATCGTCTGATTGAGGAGCAAATGGCGTCCTTGAAGGGTTCAAAGACTTTTCTTTTGGCTATTACAGAGGACAATGATTGGAATATCGCCATTGCAACGCTGATAAAACTTGTGCGAAACGGTGAGATTCCAAGTGGCTTTCGAGCATTGAACGCATAGAATTGGAAGAGCTGTCGCAATGCTTCTCAAAAAATGTTTTCGCTTGGATTCGTCCATCTTCCTGCAAGGGCAAAACCCGCATACCCAGTCATCGCTGCTCCATTCGAGACTGGTTCAACAACACTCATCGGGAAAACCGTCGACCTCATCAATAACACAGTGCGCTCGGAGATGAGTGCGCGATGAAAAGAAAGCGATAATCTTGAGGGTCTCCTGAACACCTTCGTTCAGTCATTCTTCTCGGTTTTATGCTGCTCGTCTTCAGGCAAAGCTTCTGCTTGCGGCAACAAACTCAGGAAGTTGGGTGAGAGAAATCCAGCAGGTCGTTCGAATCCGCCATTGTCGGCCTTAGGGTCAAAAAGTTATAAATTTGACCTTTTGTGAGAAGTAAGCCGTCGCCGCATCGAGAACACTTCTTAGACATCTATTAAAAGTGAGAACTGAAACCGGCTGTCGCAGGTTCATTAAATAGTCGTGAAAACGGACTCGAGGCACGAAAAGGGCTACTTTTACAAAGTGTTTGAAACCGTTGCCTAATAGTGAGGGTGATCAGTTTGACGCGGATTTTCTCAAAATGCCACAAAGACAAGTGAGAAAAGAGATCAAACAACACAAGAGATCGCATCGAACTGGTTCGTGGAGGCACCAACGCAAATAATCCAAGATTGAAACCGAAAATTGAAAACGGATTTTGGAATTGCAAGAATCATACAGCTGGACTCCAGGACACTTCAGAAAATTGTTGCATTGTACTTCGTCTCAATGAATTGTGGCAAACACTTAGAACAAGCCGACGAAACATTCCTCAAACTTCGAGGTGAAACACAAACTGACCAAGATGAGACACCGACGCATTTGAGCCGGCCTGAAATCGACAGCTGAAAAGTGGATCACGAGTGTAAACCGGTACGACATCCGTAACTGTAAATTGCATTTCGTTGCGGCGTCGCAATCATTCTGAAACCGAGAATTGCTTCGAAACCAACAATAGGATCAGGAAGCGGGCATTCATTGAATAACGTCGTTGATAGCAAGAGCTGCTTGGATGGAATCGAATAGAAGCCCCGTACCCGCTGAAGGAAGCCCAGTGAAACGGCCAGTCACCAAACGACTGCAAATTCCTTCAAAAGACAAAAATTTTGTATGCTGAAAACTTGACAACACAACGCTTGGACTTCTCACCTATAGAATGAGACGATTGAAAGCGAATTTTATCGAGACGATAACTCTCCAATAAAGACTACGAGAATGAGCCGTCGATTTTCGCCATTTATTGTATTGTACTTCTGTGGCTTCCTTCATGCACATGCATGCCGTGCAATGAAGACCTAGACACTTTCCCCCAACAAGACCAGTGATCTGCAAGCATTTTTGATTCACAAACCTCGAAGTTATCCATCCGGAAGGACAAACCGGATTGGCAGTGATTGCAAAATAAAGAACACAAACAGCTTGATCTGTCAGTTTCATGCAGAATGAATCTTTGGCGAGAAACGGACGCCGATAGTACGCATCACATTCGTAGGAGACGAAGACAATCCTTAAACCGTTTCATAATGCGAGTTTTCCAATCCACAGACATGATGCCACAACAACGGAATTCAGGAACAATTTCATGGGCCCCGACTGACCCTTTTCTTTTGGCAATACCAAAACACCGTGATTGGAACATTGCCATTGCGAGATTGATACAACTTGAGCGAACGGTGAGATTCCACGTTGCCTTTTGGGCTTTGAACGTAAAGCATAGAACCGAGTTCGAATCGCTCCACTGCGCTTACACTCAGCGTTTCCGGTGAGGGTGCGGCTGTTTTCAATCAGCCTCCTTGATCCTTCCCAAGGCTCACAATACCACGATTCACACAATTTGAAGATCGTTCACTGGACACCACCAGAGAACTTGTTGCAGATTCAAGAACAAAAGAAGGCGAAACGAGACCTTTTCAATGCTTCATTCAAGACTGACTCAGCTAACAACTCATCGGGAAACCGTCAACTGCCTTTCAAAACACAGTGCACTCGGAGATGACGTTCGATGGACCAAGCGCTTCTGAGGTAAACGAGCCGACAAGATCGAAATACATTCAGTTGACGTTACTTAAGAGCTAGCAAAGAATTATAAGTGCTTGGCAAAAATTTTCTGAAGTTGCAAGTGTGGGGAAAATGTGATCTCTTGCCCTTTTCTCAACGAAGAATTCCGCTGAAAATGAAAATGATTGTCAGATGAAACCGCACCTTGCCTTAGCACCTTCTGGCACTTTTGGGTGTTGCTGACTGATTGTCAATTTTGTCAATTTGATTGTCAAGGCTTCAGCAAATGCAAATGCACGTTTTGCGCGGATATTCACTATTTGTAGGGCAATCTACGAGTGTGACCGCCTATCATGACACTTTCTCGGGAAAGCGTTTCAAAAAGAGATGTGCAAGTTCGACAGATTGCGCGGGTTTGGCTCAGCAGCATTTGTCTACCCAATGAAACCGACAGACCAAGCTACGAAATCGTGAATTTACAAAGAGCTTTTTGATTACTCAAATACAATACAATTATTGATGAGGTTTGAAAAACAAGCCCATGTGTTCTTAGCAGCGAGAACATTTCGTTGGCATCTATTAAAAGCGAGACTAAAATCGACTGTCCGAGGACGATTTGGAACGAAACTCGGTAAATGATGAGAAATGGCTCGCTTTAAAAGCTGAGAATGCGTCTTCAGGTTCTGCTCTCGTTTGTCTGAAGCATTCATTTGAATTTTAGAAATTATTCACCCAGATCGATTGCACGTCAGTGGTGGTATCGTCTTCGAACTCAATTGCAGGCAAAGTTCGTACTCTCGTCTTGCTTCACGAATCAGTAAGTTAAGTCAGAGAGGGAAACGAGGCGAGGAAGCAGATTCTGAGATGGATTCCAATTCGTAATTGAGTATTGCATTGACACGCCATTGTTGTTTACAAAACGCAAACTTTGACAACGGTTGACCTTACAGATGGCTTGAAACCGTTCAAGAACGTCATGAAGTCGTAAAATTTTGCGCAGTTCTCTAGTATTAACGACCCTTGGGGTGGTCACTTTTAAGTTTTAAAATAAATCTTCTCGGAAACCGACGACACCTGGCCACTTGGGTTTAGGCGCGGTTAAGAATTACTTTTGCGCAGAATATGTCGAAAGCTGTCCGTTGATTGAATTGTCAAAAAGCGGTGCAAGATAGAATAGGTGAACTTCGTGGCGACTTTCACAGTACAACAACAAATTAACCCGATAGTTTTTCTCCACAAAACGCGTTTTTGAGCCTGCGTCGATGATAAGTGATCAGCGAATATAGAAGGGCAAGAGAAAGTATTCTATGCTGCTCCTGTGGCGACGAGGTTTTGTTTCTTTGAGGAACCGACAATATTCCCTTTACGCGCCAGTGGTAGCTTACAAGTTTTGCGCAAGAACACGAAGGCGTGACAAATGTCCTGATTTGCAATCACAAACGGGTGCGGAATCGCGCCGGATCGAGAATTGAAGAGCCTTTTGAACCATGAAAAGACGATAACCGCTTCCTATCAGTGGAGGGTTTTGACCGGAATTTATTTCCGTTTCTGGTGAAACCGCGCATTGCCTTTTTTTGCCGATGGCACACAACAGAAAGACAATGAACGCAGTGAAACTGTTGATTTCACGGTTTCATGCCGATGAATTTGAGGTAAAGATGGGTTAATGCGCCGTGAATTTCACTTTCGTTGGATTTCAGAAATCTTTCGCCCGAACCAATTTCATGCCGTTAGCATCGTCTTCAAACTCAATTACAAGTGAATTCATTCTCCTTCACGCACTCTCGTGTTGCTCCATGAACCAAAGCATTCGAGTTAGAGAGAAGAGCACGGACAATGAGGCGTGAAAACGGACAGGCGGACTGCAAACCACAATTATAAAACCACCCCCGACGTGTGTGGAATGTAGACGGCGAAAAAGGGTTGGTTTTACAGAGTGTTTGAAACCGTTGCATGAGAAATGGTCGAGCGTGATCGGTTTGGTGTGGATTTCTCTTGCAGAATGCCACGAAGACAAGTGAGAGAAAAGAGATCAAACAAGTAAGAATTCGCATCGAACTGGTTTGTTGAGGCACCACCGCATATTAACGATGATTTAAACCAAAAATTGAAAAGAGATTTTGGACTCGCAACAATCTGCGGTCTTGTCCGTCCTAGTTCACGAGTTCTCTCTTTCACTTTCTTCCCTTACCGTATCTCGAGCCAGGAGAACATTCCACAGTCGCTTCACAGGCGTCATGATGTTCTCAGGCGCAGCGGTATCGCCAAAAACAGAGAAACACCCGGTTCGGATTGTTTGAAATCGTTCAATGGGGAGAACTTCTGCGGGAAATGAATAACCGGACACACTCTGGCATTATCATTGTGTTGTATGAACTGTGTGACTTTGCCTGAAGTAAGAAAAGACTTGAAAATTCCAAGAGACTAACCGGCAGATGTTCACGTCGTTCTCTTGCCATGAAATTGGAGTGAATCGGTGATCAAGTTTCCTACAATGCAATCATTGGAGTGGCGCATCAAAGCATATAAGTAGGACGTGAAACCGAGAAGTGAAAAGTTTTGAGATCAAGAGTGACTGTAGCAGGCAATGCCAGTGCGAAACGTTGATTTCGTGGGAAAAATGCTATTTATCGAAGGAAAATTGGACGTCCGGCATTGATGTCGGTCAAATGCGAGCAGCGAAACCGACACTTCACAGTTCCATTCACAATACAAATTTCTGGACGCTGTTGAATAGGCTAGTGACGTGACCCAACACTCTGCTGATATTGCAGTCGGTTCTTTCTCTACATTAGCAACGTGGATCTTCTATTGTACGCCGTTTTCACAAAACAGTTAAAGTTGACGAAACTTTAATTCAAAGTGAGAAGGAAGTCGTAGCTGCAACAGAGAATCGAGTGGGAAATTGATGTGCTTCGCCTCTGTGAATGACGACGAACGTCTAGAACAACGGAAGCTTGAAGAGGCTCTGTTTTTAGGCCTCGAGGGAGAACACAAACATTCTTCTTCAGAATCAGGGCGAGAAGAGAATTCCTCAGAGTGGGTCCCTTTCAAGCAAACGTGGTGCTCAGTGACCGAAACAGTTCCAAATGGAAAGAAAACGAAACGCCCAATACTGTGAAAAAAAACTTATTCAAGAACCTCCAAGAAGCGAACGAAGCCGCAAATTCTTGTTGAATAAAGGCGCGCGTCGAAACCGTCATGTCTTAACGGGATTCAACAAAAAAGCTTTTGCTTCGAGCAAAGTCTCGCTGATACCCAATTAGCGATTGTTGGTTTCCACTTGCCACAGGTCAGCTCTCCATGAAACCGACAAGTGAAAAGGCCGCTACCCTCATTTTCTTCATATTGCAACTTTCCGCTCTGCATTGAAATGGACCGTTTCAGTGGTTTTACATAATTTCACGACTGAAGCTTGCTTTGATAACCAACAGAGAATGTATACCAATTTGGAGTAAGGCGATTCGCGGTTTCAGCAGGCACGCAGACTCAAGTGTGCCGAAACTTTTCACTGGTATCCAAAACGACTTTGCAGTTTTCGGTTTCAAGCATCGACTATATGCGATGGTGTTTCGGCGTGCCACTTCGATGGCCGTTCTCGTTGATTGTGTTTTTCGATCTCTTTTAAACGCGCGGTTTCATCAGCCACACAAGGCCATTTGCACTGACGTCGTTGATCGTAGGCGGGCAAGTAATAGAAAAATAAATTTGTACAATATTGTACTTGAACCCTGTGATGGTTTCGGCGCTCACCTTTAATCAACACGAGTTTTGGCTGCGTTTATTGAGCGAAGTAATATTTCGACAAGCTTTTTCAGTCGATTCATAGGTCAACCGTCAGTTTTCCGTCAAACGAATAGATCTTCGTTGGAGAGACGAAGAGAAGAAAAAGAAAGAGTCGACAAACCAGGGCTGACGTGGCGTGGTTTACACAATTCGAAAATTTCATTTCAACTTTCGGTTTCAAGCATCGCCTATATCCCATGGGGCCCTCAACAGAACATTAGAGCTATGGTCAACACAAGCTTCGCCGTTCTTCGTCGTTCTCTTTGCCTTGTTATTGCTGTCGATCCGGTTAGTCCTCCTGATGGATCACTCGATTCTAGAGGGCTTGCATCTTCATCAATTGTTCGCTGTACGTTTACTAGCGACACTCAAGAAATTGTTTTGCGAATCAACTAGTGACATGTCGGTTTCGTTGTCCCTTGTTAGTCGAGATTTGCCGCTGCTTGATTAGTGGTCGCTAGGAATTGTAAATAACAAACCTTCCAATTACAGTCAAGCATCTTGTTACAGGCTTGTTACTTCATGTTTCTCTCTCATTGTGGCATGTCGGTTTCGATGCTCTTCTTTCAGGTGGGAGTCGATGAAGGAATTGCTGAGTTTCGCTATTATGCCTAGAGTTTCTCGCCTTTGAATCCTCGGTTTCTTGGTGGAGAGTTATGAGACGTTGTACGAGAGAATCGCGAGTGGGTGAAAGACCCTTGGCACATGCAATTTTTGACTTTTTGAGCTGAGTATGAGGTCTAGGGCAACTTTTTGCGTAGAACACGATGGTGGGGCTTAGAAGGTGCAAAAGTTGAGAAAAAGTGCCATAACGGAGGTTTCGAATTTCAAGCGGGACAGATTTTGAGGGCGTCGTTTCTCGTATGAGTCTTGTCCGTTTACAATGTTCTTTATGCCATTCGAACCGCCATGAGACGGAGAGCAACTTTGTAGAACATTGTAGCTCGCAAAAATGCTATCTGAAAGCCAAGTTTGCCAAAAACTTGATTTTTCACCCCCCGCTTTTTCGTTATTTTCAGTCTTTTAGGCTTCAAAAAGGTGGCGGTCGGACCAACGGCGTATACAGAAAGAAAGCCCGTGAAATTCTCTATCGAATGGTATATAACAAGTGGGAAAATGAGGAGCCCCAGGTACTAGAACAATTCAATCGAAGTATTTAGTCGGTCATTTCATATGCGCAAAAATATGGTCAAAAATTTTGATCTACGCCGAGCTTCGAACTTTTGTGCTGCTTTTGTAGGTGGACCACTTCGATTGAATTGTTCTAGTACCTGGGGCTCCTCATTTTCCCACTTGTTGTATACCATTCGATAGAGAATTTCACGGGCTTTCTTTCTGTACACGCCGTTTGCCCGACCGCCACCTTTTCGAAGCCTAAAAAGCTGAAAATAACGAAAAAGCGGGGGTCGAAAAATCAAGTTTATGGCAAACGAGGGTTTCAGATGGCATTTTTGCGAGCTGCAATGTTCTACAAAGTTGCTCTCCGTCTCATGGCGGTTCGAATGGCATAAAGAACATTGGAAATGGACAAGACCCATGCGAGAAACGACGCCCTCAAAATCCGTCCACCTTGAAATTCGAAACTTCCGTTATGGGACTTTTTCACAACTTTTGCAGCTTCTAAGCCCCACCATCGTGTTCTACGCAAAAAGTTGCCCTAGACCTCATACTCAGCTCAAAAAGCCAAAAATTGCATGTGCCAGCGGATTCTCGGTCCTCTCGTACAACGTCTCATAATGCCTCTTTCTCCAGTTATGGATCCGTTGTGCGATCATAGCCTGGTCCTTCCACCATGGACCTTGGCCTGCTCGACGGGAACGATTCAAGCGATAGGCGCCAAGTTCTTGAAGGATCCAGCGCTCCAAATTGCCTGCCGACAAAGTCCACTCCGGCAAAAGGGCTAAACATCTTCCAATTGAACAAAGTTTTGAGGGGGTTACCCATAAGGTCGTGCCACATATCGTAGTTCATAGCAACTGTCGCAATAGACGCGTTTTTGTACTCTGGCAGATCACGGATTGGATGATCTGAAAGAGCTCCTGAATTGTTGGATAAACATACGCAAGCTATCGTTTCGAGTAACGTAACACATGATTTGCTTTCCTTCAGACGGAATGTGGTTCTTGAGATGAAAGGGCAGATAGTCGGCATCGCTGACAATAAACATTGTCGAGTTCTTGACTTGCAGACCCGGTATTGTGGTGGCGAAGAATCGCGACACCTTTGAAAGCCCAAGAATGTGGGAAAAATTGAACCTGAGTGATGGTGTCACGGTATTTGTTGACGTTTTCGATGTAAAAGATGTTTGCCTGAAAACATCGATGTCTAGAGAAACATCAAGTTAACCTGAGCTTCTCTGAGCATTTTCAATGCCTGCATCCTTGAAGGCGAGTCCTCGAACTCCGTCTTGTTAGCTCCAATGAGAAGGACAATTGCTGGAACGCCAAGCCGAAGCCAAGCAAGGACAGTTATGGGAAGCTGTGCATGAATGATTTGCTTCACTCCCTTTCAGACGTACCGAGAATATGTAATCGAGATTGTTGTCCGATGACAGCACAACATATCGATCCTCAAAGAAACCAACTTGAAAGAAAGAAGAAAACTTCTACCTGATTGTAGATGTCGACGCCCAACAGTTCCACGAATGATTTCTTGCGAGCTGGGATTCGATCGGAAACGGTCGGCCTAAAAGGACAAGATATCAAGCGTCTTTATTGTCAGTGGCAAAGCCATTTTGACGAAACTTACTTCTTTGGCAGGAAGATGACGGTTCCGATAACACCGAGGCAAACATAGCAAGTCAAAACTTTCAATCGATGAAATCGCGAATGCCTCATTGGCGAAAGAGGATTTCCGCTCGCTGTGAAGCCGAATGCTTCCCGCGAGAGCTGCGGGAGCCGTCTGCTTGCGTTTTTCCGCCGCTGGCCATTGTGGGCTCATCCTTCGTGAGACAGGAGGAAGCTCGCGCTTCGTGCGATCGGACGTTGAAGCCACGAAACAAAGAGTGGCGTCATCGTTAGTCATGTGTCTGTGAGAACGGCTTACTGACGAGTTCAAGTGCCAGTGCAAAGCGAGGCCAAATTGCTGATCACTTTATTCGATCTCTATGTTTCGGTTTTGAAACAGACCACATAGCTTCAAACAGAAGCAGCTGCCAACGTCTTACTTTAGTGTTGGTTGAGCACATACGCCCTAGCGCTACTCATGTGGTGAGCCAGAGCGGCTCCCAGGCTGAAACCCACTCGTTACTCTCCAAATGCACCTCGACGAGCGTACAATTATCATTTCTTCCTGTTTTGCGGACACCTGAAACTGAAGACAAAAACTCTTCACATTGGAGACCACAGATCCTGCTAATAATAGGCACGTTAAGGCCTCAGCATGGAGTCTTTGCAACCCGCGATACGTAAGTTTTCTGAACAATTCAACTGATCTCACGTGACTCCTTGAAGGGCGAGCCGCACTGCCATTGGCACTCTGCGGTCTCCCGATCTATTTCGCACTTCGACATCCATTCGCACAAGAAGAGCCGCGAGTGTGGCCGCGACCCGAGAAAATCACTCCCGTCCTTGGCATTCGACTCACGATGCGCCTGCTCTTCTTCGTGCTCCCGCTGCTGGCCGCCGCCTACAACGACAATCGCCTACCTCTTCGCGCCGGCAGTCGTGAAGCTCCGAGCAGCCTTGAGGGCATGTTTGTCTCGAAATGGGAGGCGTTCAAGTTGATGTTCGACAAGGAATACAAGACGGATGTTGAGGACTCAGAACACTTCGTTGCTTTTATCGGTCACCTGATGAATGCCATCCTTCACAATCGGCGATTCGCCGCCGGCAAGGAGTCCTTCAAAATGGGAGTCAACGAGCTCAGTGATATGGTGAACTTTGAAAGAAATTCAATAAAGACAGTGAAATTTAGAAGGACGAGGAGTACGCGGTGATGAATGGCTACCGACGTCCTGAGAATCATACTCGAAATGGACTCAAATTCATGGCGCCGCAGAATGTAAAAGCTCCGGATGCTGTGGATTGGAGAGAGCACGGCTACGTCACTCCCGTCAAGAATCAGGTTAGGGAGAAATTTGAAAATAAATAACCTCACAGGGTCACTGCGGTTCCTGTTGGGCGTTCTCCAGCACCGGAGCTCTGGAAGGACAGACGAAGCGCGTCACGGGCAAGCTCATCTCACTCTCTGAACAGAACCTCGTTGACTGCTCGAAAGACAATGAGGGATGTCACGGTGGACTTCCCGATCTAGCCTTCGACTTCATCAAGAATGAAGGTTGAACACTTTCTGGATCTTTTAGAAAGCAACGTTTAGGAGGTCTTGACACTGAGCAGGCGTATCCCTATGAGGGCATGGATGATGACTGCAAGTATTCGAGCAAGACGGTCGGAGCAACAGACGCTGGCCACTTCGATCTTCCAGTTGGAGACGAGCATTCGCTGATGATGGCCGTGGCCACTCAAGGACCGATCTCTGTTGGAATCGATGCTCATCACGCTTCGTTCAAGGGTTACAAGAGCGGTAAGTTGAAGGATAATTTCCCGTCTCTGACGTCACCCCGGATTACCAAGTCTTTGCGGCACTTAATGAAAAACACAAAATGAAACTCATTAATAGAGAAACCATTTTCAGGCGTTTATTACGAGAAGGAATGCTCTTCGGAGCATCTCACTCACGCGGTGCTTGTCGTGGGCTACGGCACGGATCCGGAAAACGGCGACTACTGGCTGGTGAAGAACAGCTGGGGCGAGACCTGGGGAGAGAACGGGTACATTCGCATGGCCCGGAACCGTGACAACCACTGCGGCATCGCCACTGAGGCCTCCTATCCTCTCGTGCCGGCTTCCATGCTCGAGGTGCGCCAGTAACCATGCTTCTGACACAATAATTGATCGTTCTTGTAACAAAAGTTGTACAATTTGCTCGTCCTTGCTCGGCCACAAATAAACCAATTTCAAGATCTACAATACATGAAGCGCCACGGATTGCTGGTCACTTTACTGCATTAACATCTGTTACTCAAGAAACTGATTGGTTGCAAATTGGAACGTAAATGAAAACCTCATTGCCCCTGGCCGCAAAGAGCTGTAGCACTCGTTATCAAAGGATCAGGTTCTGAGCCGACAATGAAACTCACTTGCCATTTTCATTACAGCACTCAAAGTGGATCGAACGACTTGCAATTCTTCTTGTTTTGCAGGTGCGTGAAACTCTAACGATTTGATGAACATCGGATCTTCCCAAGCCGTAATTGCATCAGTATCGACTCTTTGAAAGTCACATGACACCCATTTCTTGCGTCAGAGTGTTGTCTCATGGGCTATCGAGCAGATCTCACGTGATGCCTTCGAGAGGGGCAAATGCTATTGGCATCTCACGAGTGATCCATTTGGCACTTCGGCATCTCTTCGCACTAGAAGACTCACATAAAAAGAAGGTCTCGAGTGAAGAAATCAGTCCTGTCCACCCGGGAGTCGCCTCACGATGCGCCTGCTCTTCTTCATCCTTCCGCTGCTGGCCGCCGCCTACAACGACAACCGCGTACCTCTTCGCATCTGGAGTGATGTAGCTCCAACTACCCCAAATATCCCTGAGAGCATCTGGACGAAATGGGAGACGTTCAAAAAGGAATTCAACAAGGTCTACAAGACGGACAAGGAGAATGTCGAGCATTCCTTGATGTTCGCGGTCCAACAGGCACGCGTCGACCGTCACAATCTTCGCTTCGCTGCTGGAAAGGAGTCGTTTCAAATGGGAATCAATGAGTTCAGCGATTTGGTAAGTTATGACAAGTTTGATCTCTAGCGAAACATTTAATGTTAGTCCGACCAGGAGTACTCCCTTCTGAACGGATACCGTCGACCAGAGAATCACACCCGCAATGGGCTGGCCTTCATGGCTCCCCAGAATGTGAAAGCCCCTGATGCCGTCGATTGGAGGGAGCACGGCTACGTCACTCCCGTGAAGAACCAGGTGCTGAAGGCTTCAAAATGCAAGGAAATCTTAGAGTTATCCACATCCATGCGGATCGTGTTGGGCGTTCTCTAGCACAGGAGCTCTGGAAGGACAGACGAAGCGCGTTACGGGCAAGCTCGTCTCACTCTCGGAGCAGAACCTTGTCGATTGCTCAAAGGAGAACGAAGGATGCCATGGAGGTCTACCCGATCTGGCCTTCGACTTTATCAAGAACGAAGGTCGTCCACTCTTTCTGGATCTTTTGAAATGATGAACTGTTTAGGAGGCCTCGATACCGAGCAGGCGTATCCCTATGAGGGCATCGATGACACTTGCAAGTATTCGAGCAAGACGGTCGGAGCAACAGACGCCGGTCACTTCGATTTGCCCGAAGGAGACGAGAATGCACTGATGATGGTTGTCGCTACTCAAGGCCCCATCTCCGTTGGAATCGACGCTCATCATGCTTCGTTCAGTGGCTACAAGAGCGGCAAGTTTTGTTTATTGAAAGCACACGGCAGAACTGTCAGAGCTAAAGATCAAACTGTGAATATCTTTTTGCTGACATTCAAGAAATAACAAAGTGATTTTCAGGTGTCTATTTCGACGTGAATTGCTCTTCAACGAGTCTCACCCATGCTGTCCTCGTCGTGGGCTACGGCACGGACCCGGAACATGGCGACTACTGGCTGGTGAAGAATAGCTGGGGCGAAAGCTTTGGAGAGAAGGGCTACATTCGCATGGCGAGAAACCGCGACAACCACTGCGGCATCGCCACCGCCGCCTCCTATCCTGTTGTGCCGGCTGCCATGATCAAGAAGCACAACTAAATGTCCATCATGTTGTTCCTCCTCCGTGTTCTTATTCTGTCCTTGTAATATGTTGGTTCTGATGAACGACGAATAAAAGCGTTTCATTCTCAAACAAGGTCACACTCTATTGACAATGAAATATCTACAAAGACAAGCGTGTGAAGTTTCATATTGTAGGCAATCCGACTAAAGAGCAATCGCGACAGTCGAAACTGAAGAAAAAGTCAATAGAAACTTCAAAAGCTTTCTGTTGTTAGTGGTGATGATCATGATTTCGTTCAAACGCCACAAAGAATCGGGGGCTGAGCTAAGGAAGCAGATTGACAGACCAAGAGAAAGACGGCGCCGATTAGTGTCGCCTTAAACCGAACGTCGAGATCAATTGGAACTGCAAATCGAGGAACGACTAGCGCAGACATAACATACATCGGGGGTTAAATTCATTCGAAACATACCGGAAAATCCTTGCCATCGCAGCAACACATTTGGCAGCAGTTCATCTCTTCGATCTCGAACACCGGCACTCCTTGCGAGTCGAGAACCGTGAAATCCGTCTTGCGACCTCGTTGACTTTGTTTCACAGTGCGTACCTAAACAATTTATTATTAGGCGTCTGTCGGCCATTACCAGCTTTCCAGGTGGTGCTTCGACAATCGTCGTATAGCCGACCTTCTTGACAGACACAATCAGGTGAGCACCGACAGCAGCCGCCCCAGCTAAACTCTCGAACCATCTTCATAACTTCCTGCAAGATATTTTTCAAAGGAAAGAGCGTACTCGATTGAAATTGTCCACTGCGTGAATGACATAACTTTTGTTCTGACCGCACCAGAGTCGTAAACAAGTGTCCGTCTCTTCAAAGGCGTAGTGATCTTAAAATGCCACAACAAGCAATTAAGATCAAATATTCCAAACCTGCTCGCCACGTTCGTTTCTCAAAACGTACTTGTTATGCGTATCCCAAGCAGCAACGAGTTCTTCCAAGTCCTTCGACTTCTTCGAACTTATGACTTGTTCGAACCTTCGTGTGACAGCAATGCGAAATTGAGATGCACTTCAATGCCGTAAGATATTCAAGACCAAGTGGGAAATCTGCGGAACTCGGTGGAGCCGTATTCCAGCCGAGAATTAACTGCTTTACTCCTTGTGATAAAACTAGCCTTTCGGTGACTCGATTTCAGGCTGGATCTTGTTGGAAAGGCCATTTCCTTGTCTTCGAAATTTTAGAGGGTATTGGAGTTGTATTGTAGACTAGACAAAACCTAAGGATACTGAATGTAAAATGCTGTTGCAAATCTTGATTGGTTTTTTCAGATGAGCTCTAACTGAATGGTCCTTGCTATTCACATGCTAAATAACAGTATTTATTTCTCAAAACAACAAAACACAACAAAACAAAGCAATCAAGAAGCAAGATGCTTAGACGAAG
>JAQIXL010001332.1:0-18939 GCA_034700245.1 Poikilolaimus oxycercus
AATTGAGTCTCGTCTTGATATCTGCGACGCACGTTCGGCCTGCCACAAACACGAAGAAGAAGCATGTGGTCGCAATCATTAACCAACAGGCAGCGCCGATAAGAAGACCAGAGAGTGCGGCCGGTAGCACTGCCTCAAAGCTTTCAATGCCTTCAAAGCTGTGTGTGAGCTTCGCTTTGAATGATTTTTTGAAAACCGGAGTTAGTTACTGTTTCTTCCTTACCTTTAGCTTAGGTCGACGCTGCCCGAGTGATTCTAATTGGGGCGAGAAGTTCACAGGAGGTTTCGACTGTGAGCACGAAGTGCTATGGATGTCTTCCTCGACTGGCGTGTCGCCTCAACGGTGTGGATTCAATGTCGTTTCTTGCCAATGTAACAACATCAACCCGTGTTTTTGTCAACGGCAGCGGTTCGAGCTGTGAAAAGTTCATTTCCGTTTGTTTTCAAATGCGCAAACATTTTCAGAACATACCACTTTCGTCCGAATGGCGTATACAACTTTGATACGACCAACTGCACCTTGCAAACTGTAACAAAACCGAATGCGGAATATCCAGGTTGACAAGTTGGACTGCAAGTATTTTCAGTCTACCTTATACTCGCATTTTACACTTTGCTTCTCATGCTCATTGATGTGCCGATTTACTACTATGAGCGGTGAGTATTCGACGTTGCCGTTATTCTCAGATGGAAGGCGGATAAGAGAGGAGTTGAGTATTGGGTCAATGGTGGGACAGCGAAGAAGGCAGAACCACGACGACGTGTACTATCAATTGATGCTTTTCGAGGGTAATCACTAGCCCTTATTAAACTGCCTAGGCTGTGCATTTTACTCATGGCATTCGTGAACTATGGCGGAACAGGAACACCGATCTTTGCACATTCGTACTGGGTCGGCATCACATTTGCCGACTTGGTCTTTCCATGGTAGAAGCAGTCGTTCCTGCTTAGAACTTCAGGTTTCTCTTCAACATGGGAATGTCCTTTGGTGTTTCAATCAAGCAAACCAGGTGGACCTTTTCTTTGGCAAAGAGATTCGGCCGTCGCATCATTCTCCTCATATGTATTGGCGGTTTTCTTGTGTCACGACCCAGGTCTGCATGCGAGATGCGAGGAACTTTGCAATAATTTAGAGAGTGGGGCCACGTTCGCATACCCGGCGTTCTGCAACGTTTCGCCCTATGTCAGATTCTATTGCTTCTGTTGCACTTTGGAACCAAATCATGCACAGGGAACAAAGTGCATGATGCACGCTCGCTGACAATCACGGCGATTGAGAGTTCAACGGATGAGAAGAAACCAAAGCGCAATAAGATCTTGGTAATTCAAGCTACTAATCGGAAATGTCTTACAATTAGGCTCCCATTTTGGGAATCCTGGATTACTTCCCAGATTTAAAGCAGAATTGGATTCATTTCTTGTTGGTCATAACAATCACAGTGACTTGGACGATTCTCATGCATACGGTAAAAATCGATGGATGCCCGAGGTGCTGACAAACGTTTTCGCATCTTTTTCAGAGACTATATGGGTCCAGGCGGAATCACGGACGGAGGCCAGTATGAAAACTGCACTGGCGGATTGGCGCGTTGGTTTGATAAGAGAATTCTCACCGAGAAGCACATGTATCAAGGCCCTACATGCAAGGTACGAAGAGCTTTCAATATTGCACGAACGCACCAAGCAAGTCTATGAATGTTCAATTCCGTTTGATCCCGAAGGCTTGTGGACGACCATTCCGGCGTTCATCAATGTGTTCAATGGATATCATGTATGTGCTATCTTCAACCTCGAGAAGACTTAGGCCGCTAATGTCCTCACTCACTTTCACACACCAAGGGCGCAACTCGCTCAAATGATTATTCGAGGTTCCGTGAACTGCGGTTTGGGAGTGCTCTTCCATTTCATCTCCATTCCTTTCAACAAAAACCTCTGGTAGTAAAGCGGTAACAAATGAATGTGATCGCGAACAGGTCCCCGGCCTATGCAATGATGACCAGTGGTGGTGCCTACTTCCTCTTGGCCGTCATGTATTTCACAATGGATGTGAACAACCTCTGGCAAGGGCGAGTCTTTCGCGCTGCCGGTAAAGCTCTGTATCTATCGCTTGTAACTTGCTTAAGGGCAAAATGCAATAGTTTGTTACACGTTCAGCGAGGTTTTCGATGGATATTTGCCTGTAACATGGAATGTCGGTGACACGCTTATCCAACGAACATTGATCAATCTTTGGGGAACGACTACGGTGGCCATTCTTGGTGGCATTCTAGCCTACAACAACATTCAAATACGCCTGTAAACGAAGATTGGCAATGTTATGCTAGGTCGGCTTTGTACAAACAGTTTATTCCCAATTAAAGAGTTCTCTGGATTTGTTACAGTCAAACATTTTGGTTGCACAATCACAACAATGTCTTTATTCACCAGGAAAGAGAATGATGTGAAGAAAATAATAGGAAAGAAAATGTCATCGACGCACTCAAGTCACAGGGGGAATTAGTGTTAATAGCGCATGGAAACGTGTACAATTCTCCATCTTTCTCATCTCTCTCTCTCTTTTGTTGAATAGACGAAGGGCAAGAGCCACGACAAGGAAAACATATCACATCTTCTAGAACCAAATCACAATTCTCTGTATGGGTTTCACATGAAAAGGAACGGGCATGCATTCTTGCTTTTTGGGCTGGGTGGTATGTCACTGACGTTGACTCGATTTCTTTGCAGAATGGGATCACTAACATGGCTTGTGGAAGTTTGTGGAAGATTAGGCTCTATAGGTATTGATCATATCGAATCGTGAGATGAAGGAAAGAGAGTAGAACATAATATACTCATATTTGAAAGGGTCACAATGAAAACAATGCTCCTTACATTTGAAAAACGATCTCGAAAGGAAAACGAAAGAGAAACGGCAGACCGACTAGTTCAAATCTCGAATCCAGACGCAATTTCATGAACTAGATTGTCGTCTTTATAAATCACTTCTCTATGACCAGGAATTAAGAAATTTCAGACAATAGATCAGGAAAAAACTTCCTCTAAATTCTCATTTTTAGCAGAAGGAAAATTTGCGAAAAGTGAGCAACTCGACTTAAGAAGACAGATGGTGTGTGTGAAAGGATGCTTGCCTAAAGGGTATTTCAGTCGAGTGATAAAGAAGAACAAGTTCGAAAGAAGAACAAACGGATTGGGAGTCCCGCTTCGAACATATACACGACGATAAGATGCACGTGAGTGAAGACGACCAGGGGGGCGACACGCGAATCAACGAAGGGGGATTTCGCCATAGAGCTCCCAACTAAGGCAAACAACTCTCCAAGAATCATGCAGAACAAAGAGAAGGAGACAATTTTCTCAAATCGAGACTTTGGGTCAGGAAGAATGATTGAAATCGAAACAGACCGAAGAGTTTGAGCGCAAAAGGAGCTTCTCAATGACCTCATAATGCGACGATATTGCTAGCTGCTGGTGGTGGTTTCGCAAAAAATCTCCCTCGAAAAACGTAATCTTTGATAATTCTCATCCTTATGCTATAAAGACTACGACTTATTTGTAAAGAAGAAATGATGAAGAAGATTCTGGCGAAAGATTTGATAGTTGACCCTCATATCCGTATCGGGAAGGGAAAGGATACATACACACGTGTAAGAGGCAAATCTCAATTCTCTCCTCGCACATAAGAATGATGATGAAGAAGAAGGTAACTCTCACTTTCTGTCATTGATGCATGCTTGATGTCAGATTTGAAGGGAAAGGCGTGCGAGGATCTGCCGACAGAGCTCCTCGCAAGCGGGCGAGTTCGCGGGCAGCGAGTGGAAGTCCACCTGGCACTCGTTCTCGCCCGTCCCGCAGACTCCAACTTCGAGGCGACTTCCCTCGTCGGGGCAAACCGCCACTCGCACGGTGTCTGGACGTGTCTAGACGTACGCCTCGCGGCTGTCCACGCTTACCTCGCTCGGGATCCGCCCAAAAGTTGTAGACCAATGCGCGTTCTTCGAAGTGCGATCGAATGTCATCAAGTGTGTTCGCGGAGGGCTTTGGGCAGTGTAGTGGTGACGTCCAACGATTCGGTCCATTGGGAAAATCGGGTGAAGACGCTCCCGAGCTAGGTGCGAATCCGATTACGGTCGCCGGTCTCTGTCCGTAGATAACTTCATTCGCCTGAAACTCGTAATTGAGGCTAAGTGCATTTAATGGTGGGCGTCGAGGGAGTCAGATGACGACGCACCTTCTGCTCGAACATGCTAACGGGATCGAAATTAGCGGAGCTGCCGCCCTGCAGACAACGGTTGTTCTCGTCGGTGATGCTAATGCGTGGTGTGCACTTGCTCATTTGATCAGCCGGCGGTGTTCGGCTGAAAAACGCGGCTAGCTGCACGCACGCAAACAATTTGTACCTTGGTGAGATGTGACTGAAGGAGTTTTGAGCCTTCAGCTGTTCGAACTCCTGCTGCAGCTGCTTGATGGCGTAGAGCTGATCACTGCCGCCTACAAATCCCCACAGTTTTCATTCGAGATGTGTGAGGCGACAAACCAGCGACGGTTTTCTTGTAGAGCATATCAAGTTGAGCTTGCTGTTGAGGGCTAACACCAATCGCGCTAGTCCAACTACTTCTTCGTTCTCCGTTTGGTTGTTTCTGATATGGACTTCGTGTATGGCGTTGTGAAGGCGATCCGAGATTCGGATATGGGGCTTGTGGCACTGTCGGTGCCGGACCAACGCCTCCGCCAAAGCCGTGGACGGTGTTTCGCTTGTTGGCTCCTTGTCGCATAAGATATCTGAAAAAGCAAGGTCAGAAGTCAAACAGGAGTATACCTTTGGCCCTCTTCTTCTACAGTCAACGCCGTGGACGTAGATGGCAATGCCAGCCCTGCAGCACCGTCGGCCAGTTGAAGCAATCGTTCATATCCATCGATTCCAAAGAGCGCCTCTCCGGCACTGGCCCTTCTTTCATCTATAACGATCAAACTTTGCGCATTGCAGTGAATCTCAGAGATATTTATTTACTAATGCGTCGTCCAGCTTCTATTAGCTCCCTTGTATGATCGAGCGACAAAAACCCCTGCGGCTTGTCTAGTCATTGGTGTGCTCCCCGAGTGTATTTGCATTAGTCATTTGATTGATTTTGGAAAGGGCGCGCGGCGTCCGACGTTGGACACACGGAGCTCTTCATAATTCATGCTCGTCGCAGTCAAAGTTTTCTCCTCATGTCTTGAATGCCACTTCCAGACCCGCACCAGTGCACATGTCAATCACGTCCTCCTTCCACTTCCCCTATGGCAAAGAACACTCACTGTTCGGAACGGGAAGCATCTTCGTGTAGTCGACGAGCGGGTAGAAGCTGTGATTCTGACCGTGGTTTTGAGTAAGGCCGCTGGGAAAGATCTGCGCCCATGGCGGTGCTTGAGCGGCAAATTGAGGATGCGCTGCATTGTGGGCAGCAAGTGCCGCCGCTGCCGCTGCATGAGCCGCTGCCGCTTGAGCAAGCGGAGAGTCGGCGGGAAGTTGCGAGACGAGCCAAGCATCGAGTGCCGGTAGAGGATCAGAGGCACAAAGAGTGTGACGTCGCTGATCGGATATCCTCGTCGAGCCACTTGCACCGGCCACGGCATTCGTCATGGCGGTCATGTTGAAGGGGCCGCTGTTGGGAAGAATCGGCTCTTGGTAGTCTTGTCGTCTAGAAGACGTGGACGGTGAGTCTTCGCACAACTCCGACGCTCCACTTGAATCGTCCGAATCCTGAAAACCCCTCACTTTTTTCAGTCTGAAATATAGCGGATGTTTTTCTAAACGCTGTACACGAGCGGATGACGGATGTGGCAAAAATAGAGTTACTTCAAACGGAGTCGTTTCCGCAATAGCATATGATGAATTAGATTTCCGTCATTTGCGTCACTATGCATAGTGCAGGGGTGTAGGCCAACGAGAAACAAAACCCGAAGATGTGCACTGAGTCCCCCGATTTAGGCTAGTTCTAATTGAATGATTACAAAAGGCGTACGTATTCTGGTGTTGTAGAGAGGTTGAGCTTCGCAAGGTGATGAGCCGGGATCGTCGGTGCCGGCTGTGACTGCTCATTGGCGCGTCCCGAGAGGATGGAGCCGCGCGAGCCACGTCGTGGGTGGTCGCCACCTTCGCCTTCCAACGTGCTCCGACCGACCTTGTCGCAAAGCAACTCGTACGTCGGGAAGATGGGCCCTTCGACATTCTGCTTTGTCACTTCCTTCAAGAGTTGTTCATCAATCCTTCTCGTGAATGTAGAAATACCTCCAAGATTTGTTCTTCTGTCCATTGTGAATGTTGCTGAATGAAGAGCAAAACCGTGGGATTCAGTTTCTGGATCCTCTTCTCGCTGACTAGCAGAACCGTCGCGTTTGAGTTTGGCGTGTCATTCATGACGACAGACGGCGGCTTTGGACCCATACTTATCCATCTAGAAACAGTTCATGCAAATTAGAGTGATTCCTGGTACGCGACGACAGACCTGTGTTGCAAGACGCTGAAAATGCTGTAGCGTTTCGCGGGATTTAGCACGAGCATCTTACGCAGAATATCGGAGCATTCTGCAAGTCGAGATTCGTGCGTAAATTGATGGAGGATTAGCAGAAATTGTCAGAATTGAGCAAACACCCGCTCGAACTCACCAACGGACACCCAGTACGGGATTTTGACGCAGCCGGAGAGGACGGCCCGTTTAAGTTTGTCGATGGAGTCGGCCGGAAAGGGATAGCCGCCGGTGACGAGAATGTACAGGAAGACGCCCAGACTCCAGACATCGGCACGTGTGCCGTCGTACTCCTTGCCTGCAAGGCATTCCTTCGCGTCATTTTCATGCAACATTTATAGGCGCGCAAGTGAGAAGGCGGCTTCGGAAAAAAGGGAGACAGAGAGAAAGTGATGAGAGAAATGGCAAGTGGACTCACCAAGGAGCAGCTCCGGCGCCGCATACGGCGGACTCCCACACCAGGTGTGCAACAGCTGATTTGGCGTTTGAAAATTTGCGAATCCAAAATCTGCAAACCCGAAGATGAATATTGCTTTTTCGCTCTTGCGTCGCCGGGAAGTTCCAACTAGAAACTTTTTGTGCTACTCAGCAGGTGACTCGGCCCCGCGCGACTTCCCGTTGGCCGCCCCCCTCGGACACAACACCTGCCTGGGCCCGCTTACGCAAGTTCTCGGCGAGGAATTTTCTGACTTTCAAAGAAAAAGAAGGCGAAAAAGACGCACCGATAATTTTCACGTCGCCATTCTTGTCGAGGAGAATATTCTCGGCTTTGAGGTCGCGATGAACGACCCCTCGCTCGTGGCAGTAGGCAACTGCAGAGGCGGCTTGTACGAAGAACTTCCGCGCCTCGTCCTCGGCGATTCGTCCCCGGTCGATGAGCACCTCTGCAGGGAGCAGAGATTAGCCTTTCGATGAGCACACATGCACGAGTGAAACGACGAACTAATCTTCCCAGGCCCAGGATGAGCGGGGTCACCAATGACGCTCGTAGCTGTGGAAGAGAGATGGAGACATATGGGATTTGGGATGAGAGCGGGATGAGCGGGAAGTCGAACGAAAGTTTGCGGCATTTATGATGTGAGCGCCAGGGCTTCGGTGACATATTCATTCTCCATATTTGCTGCTTGCTTCGTACATGTAAAGCAAATTCTTCTTTCAGATTCGGTCATCAAAACGTGAGACTTTGAGCCCGAATCTTTGCTCTTTGAGGGTTGGTGCGACAGATGCGCCTCGAGGGCTTGAAACTTCGAACCCTTAAGTTCGTGTGGCATGCTGTCCCCAGGATTTTACACAAAGTGGTGCTCAACGCGCCGTGCACGATGGGCAAAGGGTCTTGAACTCTCGAGACTCGTCGGGTGCCGCTGCTCAAGCGACCCCGCCTCGAGGCGGAGCGCCCACTCTTCTTCCGCTTCCCGGTGAAATTCATTGCCTCCTCAAAGAGTTTCTGACTGTTGGTGTGTATGAGAGCAAGGGCAGAAAAGAACGAAGAAAAAGGGCGGGAAGAAGGCGAAAAGAACTTAAGTTGCACTTACCGAACATCTCACCACCGTTGCAGTACTCGGTTACAATGTACAGAAAGCGTTCGGTTCGCATCACCTGCAAAGAGCTGTCTCGCTGTGACAGTGTTTCACTGTTTATATCGCACAGTAAACGTTTCTGCTCTGTAGGGGTCCGAAATGGTCAAATGAAACTTGATCATGCTGATATTTTGAGTGGCAAGGCGAGCAAATCGCAACGAAACGCACCTCGTAGAGTTTTACAATATGCGGATGTTCCAGTGTTTTCAATATCCTAATTTCTCGGTCGATCTTCAAGAGATTCTCGGCGTCGATGGTTTTTCGATCAACGACCTTCAGAGCGACCTGCAAACTTTTGGTCTCACTTTCGTTTCGCTGCGCTCTGCAGCTTCTTCCATTGCAGCACAAGATCTTCCGTTCCCCTCTGGCGCATGATGGCCGCCGTCATCAAGCACGACAGTGTGTGTGTGAAAGGATATCTACCCCTTCCACCCTGCCTCCGAGGGTTGGTCGGATTTTCGTTGCTTCTCGGTCGTGCTTTCGTCGCGCGCTGGGAGCCCAGCCTCTGTCGCCTCGGCACCTCTTATGCTTTTTCATCGCTTTGGAATTCGAGCCAGGCGTCTGCGAACGTAGACGCCGTGTGACGACGGCGAGGACGACGGAGGCCGGAGAGAAGGAGAAGGAAAGGGACGCCCCAATGGTGAAAGTGGTCTCAAGCGTTCCCAGCTACGGGCATTTTCCCTTTCTCTCGTCCCCCGCTAATGGATGACTCTGCTTGCACGTTCTGCAAAAGTGACCACAATCGAGCAACTCGAGCAAGTTTGGCACGAAAGTGAATCGATATCGGTACTGTCAAGGGTACATCGATGTTGAAATTCCCTGAGAAAGCAAAAAAATGTGTGGGAAACTACTACATGTAGTCTTCTCATTCGTCGAAATGCTTCGGGCTCCCTTCCTTCTAGACGATACACAATGTGCGTGAAACTTGGAAAAGGTAGTCCTTGCGTCGCCTTCCCAACTCTCATCAAGTGTAGACAACGCGCAACCCTTCAAACGCTGTCTCCCCTTCACTTTTTGTGCCTTGAGCAAGGACTACAAGTCGGTCGGGTCGACCCAGACTTACCTTTGCCTTGGCGATGTGGTGACGGGCGAGGCGGACAGTGGCGAAGTTTCCGCGTCCGATGGTCTTGCCGACGGAGTAGTAGCCGACCCGCTCGAGACGCGGGTCCCCAGTGGACGGCCCGGCGACGGGTCCGGTGGCCGCCGCCAGCGGCTCCATGCCTGCGCAGCGACGCCTTATCTCCAGGAGGGCGAGACTGACGACGCGATCACGATATCGCGGAGAGGGAAGCGGGTTGGCGAGGCACGCGCCTCCCTCCAGCGCCATGGCTGCGCCGGCCACTGTCGAGGAGGGCGGTCGAGAGGCGCGCCGCCGCCGCCGTGCCTCTCGCCCCTCCCTCCGCGACGCGTCGCGCGCTTTCACACACATAGAGAGGCGTTCGCGCATCCAGGAAACAAAGAACGAATCGTGTGAGGGAAGACTTTGAAAACTTCCTAGAAAGGGATGCAACGAGAGTTGCGACGACTTCGGCAATTCGCGAGCAGCGTCGAAGGACGCAGACCGAGCGTCGGCAGCCGGGACACGGGGCGGAAGAAACGTCTTGGCTGGCGCAAAAAGTGAAGAAGCGCAATACTCTCGGGGGCGTCTCTTGACGCTTTGCACGCGCGCTCTCCCTCTCAGCTGTTTCGACGGCGAGCGAGAAGCCTCTTGCACTCGCCGGGATCTTTGTCACTTGAACAGTGGCCAGCCTCGGCGAGTCAAGCGCCTCAAAAGGTCTCTCGGGATGTAAGGGCGACCGCCGAGTGTGAGGGGATTGGAACTCGCTTCTTTCCCCGTGACGACGTGAGCGTTCTCACGCATGATGCCTCGCGCTCGCTATAGCTAACGGTGAGAGGGTGAGAGAAATAGGAGCGAGATTGAAATTTTTCCAACGCAGCCACCCCGGGTGACTGGCTAATGGTGACTTCCCGGCTCTCACCCTCAAAACCTAAACGCGGGCGGGCGGGCGTCAAACCCCCGTGTGAAGGACGGCGGCAGCAGCTTCGAAGTCGATGGCGGCCCTGAGCGAACACACGGCGACGGGCGCCAACGCGGACGCTCACGCGTCCACCAGGAAGTGCGTGGTCGTCGCTTCGTGCGCGCATATTTGAAAAGAAGAATTGCTGAGGCTGGGAAGAACAACGGAGACGAGGAGGGCCGGGCGGGCAACATGGGAGTCGAAGCAGCCAGCGGCCCGGCTGGTCGGCCGTGAGAGGCCCGGGAACCTCCGAAGGCCGCGCGAGTGCTGCACCACACGGAAATTGCTAAAAGGGAAAGAAAATGGGGGAGACAGGATGAAACGGAGAAGGTCAGAGCCGCGCGAGGGCTCCCTTCGCGCGGCACCAAGAAGAAGGCGATCCTGGTGCGATAAAAGTAGTCCAGAGTTAGCAAAGGATAACTCAGAACAACGCAGGTGGCGCAATAAACTGACGGATCAAGAGCCTGGCGTATTTCGATCCCTGTTGGGCTCATTTAAGGCCGACAAGTTGTGCGCTGTGGACTACATACGTTTTTGTCGCTGGATTAGTCGTCAAAGAAGAGAAATTTGTCTTCCAATGCAACAACACCTCCGAGAGACGCGTCAGACATTGAAAGACAGAAAGAGGAGTGAGAAAACTGGTCAGTCGTTGAAACCATTGACTGCGCAAGAAGACGGCGAGAGTTGAGGTACAAGCGGACGCGCCGAGGGCAGAGCACACATTTTGGCAATCCGCATATTTGTGCGAACAGTAACGTGTCGACGGCGAAGAGATGGCAGGGAACAGGCTCGTTGTCGTGCCACATTCGGGCAGCGCACCTGAGTCACGGGGACGTCCCCGCACACACGACAGAGAGAAGCGCGAAAACGGGCAGAAGGCTGGTCTCTCTCTTCTGTGTCGTCTTGGCCGACGTCTCCACTACTGTCTGCCAGCGGTGTGCGGCGCCAGCGAGTCCGCGACCTCCGCACACCTCATCTTTCACCCCTTCTCCTAGAAGAACCATTGCCGGCATGAAAAGCGCCCTTTCATTCGTCGTCGATCACGCAAAAAGGACAAGCGACAAAAACCTTGAGGGGAGCCCAGAGGGGGCACACGTGAAGACGGCGTGGGAACGCCGGGTCGTCAGCTGCGAGGCGGCCGGCCGCCAAGCGCTTCAGGCCCTCCTCACGGAGACTGCGCGCTCTGGCGCCTGGTCTCTCTCGCCCTCGCCTCGCCTCGCCCGGCCGTCGCCCGCCGCCGCCGCGGCGCACACACCGCACCTCGGCCACTCGCTCTCCCCTCAGAGGCGCGCATACACAGAGACACACACGAGCACTCGTGCACGCGCCCTCTCTCTGCCCGGCGCCTCTCTCCTTCTCTAGCGCGACGCCTTGCCCGTGCTCCGGCCACGTCTCTCATGCCGCTGCTTTCGCTTCCTTGCCACTCCGTCACCAAGCAGACACGCAGCGCAGACCGCGACGCGCCAGAGTCCCGACGACGGCGCGCAACCACAGCGCTATGGAACCACCCAGGCGCCACAACTCGTCCTGTGCTCCTTCTTTCTCAACTTACCAGAAAAGGTTCCTTTCCGCAGAGTTCCGTATGGGCAACCCATTATATTGTGCTCCAACCCGTAGTGGTTTAGTGACGTCATTCAATTTGTCTCATCTCAATTCAATAAGAAAAAGACAAGCGAGTGACCTCTGTTCTTCACTCTAAAGAATCCTCCTAATGAAAGAAATGTTGTTGCTTTAGGGAGTGTGGGAGGAGT
This sequence comes from Poikilolaimus oxycercus, assembly GCA_034700245.1. Taxonomy (NCBI): domain Eukaryota; kingdom Metazoa; phylum Nematoda; class Chromadorea; order Rhabditida; family Rhabditidae; genus Poikilolaimus; species Poikilolaimus oxycercus. The sequence goes on from JAQIXL010001332.1 coordinate 11,853, forward strand.
GATGGGTGTGAGTAGCTGCCTCGTAGGGGATAGAGAGAAGGACGGACATGACACGTTGTGACGAGGGCATCTCTCGCATATCCTCCCCCTCTTCTCTTTCACCATCATTCCACTCAACGACGACATCCAGCTGCGACCCGAGACGAGCTGCGCCTTCCTTCTTTCCTTCCTTCCTACTCGAGAGTGGAGTTCGTGGTGGACCAAATTCCTTGCGTGGCAACCACGCACAAACGGACGGCCGAGAATATACACATCACACGCGCGATTTCGGAAAGGCGCCATGTGCACAAATAGCGCCTTCGACGAAAAGCTCTTGATGGGCGAGAGTCGAGAGTCGACGATCATCCCATTTATTACAATGAAGAGATGAGGATGAGGATCGTGGCACTTCATCACAAAGCACAAACAGGCGGAACCGAGCAAAGTTGCAAAAGAAGCTCTCTGAGGCTTACGAGAGAGGCCCTATTAGTCTAACGGAGAAGCGGAAGGAGGGATGAGGAGGGACTTGGTCCGCAGGCGCCGGAGGCAACACCCGATATCGTTGACGTCAGTAGCCGTGCGGCGATTCACCTGAAAGCCACAGATTGAATATGTAAAGATTAGCAGAGTGCGGATATGTGTTCTCTCTCGACGAGATGAAGCTGAAACAGAACGCGCAACAGAAATTCAAATCAGTAGAGCAGTTGATCGTGGGCAGGGGGCGTTTTTTTTGTTGGAACCGAGATCTCGACCAAGTCTCGACGACTTCGAAGGTATGAGCGTGGGTTCGCTTGGAATGTCTCGGTTCGACACAGAGAGGGTGTCCGTTGTTAATTATTTATACCAAACACGGACGGGGGTTGGGGGAAGGGGAAGGGACGATGGTGAAAATCCAAGGTATAGAGCCGAACACCTTGACGTCGGCGTTGCCTTGGAAAACGGAGGAATGACAGGGCACTAAGCGCCAAAGTTCTGCAAAGACAGTGTCACTAGTGTGAAGAATAGAGGACAGATGACGCATATTCCGTCAGTTAGCATGCATAGAGAAAGAGAGTCAGTAAATACCACAAACTCGGAGGGAAGAGAGACTCGAAAAAGGCCACAACGTTGTCGGAGAGGCAATGAGGTTTGGAGGGGGAACGAGTAGATTGAAAAATAAAATAGGATACTCAACAAGAACTACAACATAGATGTACAGCGACTTCAAGAAATGTAACCGTGACAGTGACGATTTGCACTTGTATATCCTCACAAGTGCAAAGTCTAACAACGAATTTAAGGAGCGAACAAACACGCACAATGAAACGTATGCGTGACGGCCGGAGGGGAAAGGGTAGAAGACGGAATGAAACCCGAAACGAGAGACCGACGACAAGGCGCGGGCGTCTGTGATCTAAGAAGGCCGGATGAGGGCCCATCTGGATGGAGTTACGGTAACACCAAGAAAGTGTTGATGTCCTTATTTTTGAGTGGAGTGGCATGTTATTCGCCTTTGAACATGATCCAGACACGAGGACTCTCGATGTAACCTGCAAAAACAGCACGTGACTCCGAAGAAATCGGACGGACGTCAACCGTGAGGAGCTTATGGTGAAATCTTATCCGTTGCTAAAGGGGGAAATCCTTTTTTCGTTTCCAGTTGCACGTTTTGACAGAGTTGCTTGAAGTAAGAGGGACCTCTGTTCTGAATGAATGCTTTTTTGAAACCAGCAATTTCGCCCACAAAATGAAACGATCAAGTCATTTAGACAGGAAAGCCACATTGACTCAAATAGAGTTGCGATAATATTTGTGAGGGCACACTGCGCATGAAGGAATTTCTCTGTGAGCCATTAGTAAAAGCCTACCGGCATCTCGATGATTGGTAAGATATCCGCCGTGCTCCTGCAGTGTGTGGTTCTTCATTTCGGCCCACTCCGAGAACTTCTCCTGACAAAGGGCACAGAGATAGCCGTGTTCGCTTTTGTTGTGCTCCTCCATCTGCGTGAAGCGATTCGCACGGAAGTCGCAGACTCGGCACTCAAACTTGATGATGCCCGTATGAACGCGCTCATGCGTCATTACCTAGAAAAACCGCCCACGTTCAACCTTCTTTAGAGTTTTGTAGTGCTCTACGCCCAATGAATGCTACGACAAGATTTGTTTCCGGTACGATAACTGGCAGTCACAAAACGATGCGGGGTCTTTTAAAAAATATAGTATGAAAGAAGGAAGACTTACGGCCACTTCGCTGATGAAGATTTCGTCGCAGAAATGACACTGATAGGTCTTCGTGAAGACATGCGACATCTTCTTGTGCTTTCGGAGTTTTCGCGGCGTCAGGAACTTCAGATTGCAGAGGTTGCATCGAAACCCGGAGTTTGCTCCACGATGGAACTTCTTTCGATGATTCAAAAGCCGAACATCACTGCACAGATTTCTAATAGGGGTGCACTCGAAGCAGATGAAGGACTGCAAAGGTCAACAGTTGATTCTTTCTCGTCTACCATTTCGCAGTCGTGCGTTGCAAGTTCCTCCTTTGTAGGTAGTGATTTGTAGCACAAAGTGCATTGCACGAAGTCGATGCACTCGGGATGCTTCTTCACGAAGTGCTTCCTCAGTGAGAACTCGTTGCGGAAGCGCTTGTCGCAGAAAGGGCATTGAGGTGAAATCTTCTTGCGATATGGCCTTCGAAGCGCCTTGAGGCCGCCGTACATGTCGAAGCGTGGTACAACTCCTCCATTAGTTTCTCCAGGCAACGGAATCCTGAAACGTAAAACGTTCCCAACTGTTGCAAACCCATCAGCCGTTATGGAAAAATTGCCGGCGTCGATTTCGTCAGCGGGTGGAATGAAGCCACCTGTAGTGAGCTCCTCTATCCGATTGGCCTCAAGTTCTTCGAGCCTACAAGCAGACTATGGAGCTTGTGAGGGCACCGACACCTTTGTTGTTCCATTTCTGCTTCCTGTTCTGCCGCATAAATCTCCCAGTCGGCTGGATGTTTTTCTTGCAAATGCCGCTCGTAGACATTTCGCTCGACAAAACGGTTTTTGCACCGCTTGCAACGAATCATTTTAGACCGGATCAGCTTTCGGACCTATTCACAATTCATTCCTCATGGCAATTTCGTGCGTCTTACTTGATTGACTTCTGTCGGATGTGGCGGCGGCGCCGGAAGATCGCAGGAGCCTTGGTCGTCAGCCAGAAGTACGCGTACTGTGGCCTCGCCTGAATTCATTTTACACTCTGATCGCTTTGACACATACCGATGAAACACGCCGGTAACCTTCTCGGAGGCTTGGTAAGGTCGCGTCCTTGCTCATTAAGAAACACGCGCCTTGACTCGGTGGGGTTGCGCAGATGCTGGATTAAAGTGCCGACGCCAGTTAGCATATCTGGTCTTTTCTTCTTGGCTTTCATCGGTTGTGACGGCAGATTGAGAACCGCGTCAGACGAGTTGAGACTCTGTGATGAAGATGCTGCACTCTCACTAAAATTTCCCAAAAGGTCACAGATTCACGAATCTACGTTTGAAAACAAATTTTCCCACAAACACAAAATCCGCATGATTATAAGCTTAGATGATATCTAGGAATTAGACAAGCTAAACAACAGGCTTTGAGAATTTTGTGGTCTTTTAAAGTAAGCTACGAAATTCACTAACCTGTACATTCTCCTTGCTAAATTCGGTGCTCCATAAAAGTAGGGCGGGATTTGCGAGGGAACATAGCGAGGCGCATCCTTGTACTCCTCCGGTTCATACCCCTCTTCGTCATACTTCTTCACATCCTGACCGTTAGACGGGGCGGCAGCGCCGTTGCTCGGCGCGGCCCACTGATAGCGCGGCTCCAGGACTTGAATCATGTTAGAGTGTGAGGCAGCCGATGAAGATGGCGGAGGAGCACATCGCTGCATGCGCGAACCCGAAGACGCTTCTTCGCTTTCGACACAGTGGAATAATTAGCACTGACAAGGAATTGGGAAGGTGAGAGTTGAAAAGCCGGGAACGTTTCACACTTGTGATGCCGCGTGTTGACGGTTCGACCTCGGCGGCCGGCGCCGCTTCGCCTATTGATTCGCAGGGTCCAAGCCGGGCGCGTGATTCAAACCCGCATTTCTTAGCGTGCACTACGGTGCTCATGTGACCATCGACAAGAGTTTATTTGCAAGAAAACAAAGAGACCACAAACAGCGAACAAGCAGTGGATACGTGAAAAACAACAAAAATGATTTATAACAATAACGACGAGGAATGCTCTTGATGTAGTTTCTTCTTTACTTAGTTCTTCGAGATCACCCAGGTACCGTCACTGAACGGCAGGAGGGTTGCAGTCACACGGGCGTCCTGCTTGATACGGACGTTCATATTGCGAATAATCTTTCCTTCGCCTGTGATGTAATCTGGTGACGATAGCACGGATCCGCCATTCAGCGCCTAAATGTCATCGGTCAGGCAATCTTTCGTCAATGCGAAGCAATCAGGAAGCATGTTGGCTAATTGAAAAGCTGGTTCATAGAATGGCATTTCACTCTCTCTCCTCCTCACTCCCTTCGCTGGTACTTTGATTCGAGATCTCGTGAAAACCTTCACGTCCACTAATCCCGCGTGCTGCCTAATCCACTTCCGTCGCATTAGCCCTCCCCGTGTCATGGATTGACGTGCGTCTTCACGGGATCGGGAGTGAAAAAGAAACGAGATTGCCCGACCTCGTTAATGATGAGTAGGCCACCACTTCTCAACAGCCGAATACTGTGCTCGTAGTCGTCGAGATAGTTCTGCTTTCGATGGTCGTCCTGCAAGAAGGTTTCACCTCCAACGACCTTGTCAACTCACGAGAAAGATAAAATCGAATGTGTTAGGCTCGTTGGTGGCCAATCGTTGCAACGCTCGGTCCACGTCTTCGCTGGCTCGCATTTGAATTCGACCAAGTTGTTGGAGCTAAACACAGGAATGAGTAGGAATAAGCCAAGCGTGCCTTCATCGCATGTTTTAAGCCGATCTTCTGCCAATATTGTGTGAACTCAGGATACTCGAGGGCAACCACGATTGCTCGGCTGTCAAGTCGAGAGGCAAGTCCAAGAAGAGCCAATCCGGTGAAAACACCGACAATGAGACATCGAGACGGACGTATTAGCGAGATCAGATTTTGACCGAACTGCACGACTTCCGGAGACACGGAATCCTTCCACGACATTGGATGCTGAATCAGCATTGTGCCTTGCGTTTCCTAAAGACATTATCCATGACTGTCTCAGACCCTAAGTAGAGTCTGAAGAGCATCGTCGATCATGGTTGCATGACTGTAGGCGTATTGGAATACTTGATCCGACGTCTCAAAGCTTCGAAAGCGGATATGGCAGGCCTCGCCAGGCTCTGAACTCGTAAGTGCTCACGTCTTCCAACAAACTGCAAATTTCACATGAAGCTGAAGAGTTTGAATTTGAAGTAGGCGTGGTTGTGGCTGGTTCCGTCGTTGTTCTCCTTGCTACCGGTGTCGTTGTCTTTGTTGAGAGATTACGGGTGAGTTTTTTGAATTTGAGAATCGCCGGTATACGATCCTCTGGAGGGACTTCTTCGGTGGTTGTAGCAAGGAGCAGGTTGGGATCCGGTGGTGGAAACGTCCACTTCTCCTCGCTTGTTGAGGTCGTCGGCTCGGTTGTCGTTTGCCGGTGTCTGGTGAATGGACGACTTCGCCGCGTCGGCATCGTCGGTGGTCTTCGGAAGAACAACGGATGAGGGGTGAAAGAGTCGGCGTACGTGGTTTCGAGTGCCGGTACCTCAGTGGTTGTCGTGGTCTCTTCCGTCGTCGTCTGTGGGAATGTGGGCAGCATGATCGTCGTCGGCATCTCTTCTTCTTCGACAGACGGTTCTGCTTAACACAATGCCGAGTAAATATTCTGGCGACCTACCTGTCGAAGAACTTAAACTCAAATTCTTCAGCATCTTTTCCAAGGAAGGAAAGTATGGTAGTTGCGGACCGCCTTCTCCGTCTTCAATATCGCCGGTGAGAATTCGCGTCAAGTTCTGAAGAAACTCTTTGCCAGCTGAAACTTTCACAGGATTTGCTGCAAAACATACCCAGAGCTAGTACTTCCAGGGGCGGCTTCGGCGGTCTCGCCATCATGTCATTTGTCTGAACTTTTCGCAAAGCTTCAATTAGGGGACCGAAATTAGCCTAAAGCGGTTCTAGTAATCAAACGTTCTTACAAAGGGCAGCCAGAGACTAGAAGTGGGTTGAACGAGGAACATGAGAAGGAGAGGGACGGGGCGCATCCCGTCTTGCAAAGCACTCGACGTGCACTGCGACGACGGTCGGGGCGATGTTCCCGGCCGTGTCGGCGTCTGACAGCTGCCAGGCTGCTTCTTTTCTTCTCTTCACTCTCGTAGCCTTTCCCCAAAGGACTCACACTTCCGCGTGGGCTCGGTGTCAAGACGGTCAAACAATGAGCCCCTCCCTCAACGAACACCTGTGAACCCTTCAATCCCGCTGTAAGGTGCCAACGTTGAAGTCGGAATTGCTTCATTCAGTGACAATATGGAAAACAAAACACGTGCAAATCGAAAACTGCAAATCACAAACTCTGCACATCTCGGACGATAAATGTTCATAAGACAAATGTTGTGTTTCATGAATGATATGCAGAAAGCGTGGAACAATCAAGTCCTAAAGATAGAGAGAGAGGAAAGGAATCGGAAAGAGCACGAATAGCACATCTTCGGAGAGCATTGGAATGAGAAGAAGTAGTGGGTAGAGAGACTCGCTCCATATTCAAAGACCTTCGGCATGTCAAGCACTCGTTTGAACTCTCACGAATCTCAAAAATGTTTCACATAGGAATTGAAATGCTAGCAAGTTAACTCGCGGACTAGAAAACCAGCAATATTCACACACACGTTTCCGACAAAATGGGAATTGTTTCAGTGGATGGGCGTTAGTTGAGTAAAGACTCAGAAGTTGATACCAATAACATTGCACGTGACCATGATGATGGCGAAGAAGGACCAGGCAAAGACGGCATAAGGCCAGAAGCCGGCCGTGAACGGACTCGCGTTCTTGCGTGGCACCGGAAACGCCAGCACCGACTTTGCGTAATCTCGAGCGTTGAGAACGAGGAGAGCGGGGATGAC
>JAQIXL010001333.1:0-18932 GCA_034700245.1 Poikilolaimus oxycercus
TGGAACTTCAGGCTCTTACCGAGTTGCTTCCCTTATTGCCAGCCTTACCCGAGTTACCCGAGTTACCCGATTTACCTAAGTTACCCGAGTTACCCGAATTACCCCAAAAGGTTGGACCGCGCCCAGTATCCATGCAGGTGGACGTCTTATCAACTATCACAATCAGGAAACACAACTACGAACGAACGTCGTCGAGAAACAGTCGCTGCTGTCACCTATTCACCTACCCGCAGCAGCTCCACTTCCAACTCTACCCGCAGCAATATCGCAACAACACTGCACTGTACCATCGGCTTTGACGGCCTCTTCATCGACTTGCACAGCGGCGACTCAAAATCAGCAAACCGCAGGATTTCAGCCTGTGAACTACTCACAATCAGTTGCTTCTCAAGCTCATCCTCACTCATCTTCAAGCGAAAACGACTTTCCACCGCCACCATTTGTTCACGTAGCACAAGTAGACGTAGAAGAAGGGAAGCGCTCGTTAAAGCAAATTAAAGAAGATTTCAAACTCAAAAACGTGAAGGAACTGGAAGAACGAAGCAAAGAGCTTGAAAACAAGTTGCGTCAGCTTAAAGCCCGTGAGAAGCAGCAAGCCATCCAGAGGGGACTATCGATGCGACAAGTGTCAAACAGCCAAGACTCGAGTCAGCCGAGGTGGCAACCGCCTACACCGTTGTCTTCACCGGTGACGCCAACAGCATCGCGTCAGTCTTATCAAGAAGTGGTTCCTACTCAATTGCCTGCTCCTCCACCTCTAGCTCCGCCACATGTGCTTCCTGTAAACCAAGGGCAGCAGTGGCAGCAGCAGTCGTCGCCGCCGCCACAGCTGCCGCCGCCACCACCTCCTCCACCTCCACTACCGCCTTCAGTCTTGCAGCAATCTCCAACTTCTACCGCACCTCAAGGGCATGGCCAGCCTTCTGCATCACCACTGCCTCCTCCTCCACAGTACCCGGCATCTCACTATCCAACACACCCTATGACCGGGCCACTGCCGAGACTCGCCGGTCCTCGACCTCCAGCTGTTCTGACGCGTAATGCGCAGCCGCAGCAAGAAGTCCTGACTCCTTCCGGCAACACGAATCCGTTCCTGAGCAGTCCCGTTCGTGCTCAGCAGAACATCGTTGTAGGTTCTTTTAGAGTTCAGAAGCGCTCTACTGCAAAAATAGGCTGACAATAGTATTTTTTAGAGACCAACAGCAGCCGTGCAAGCAAACTTTCTTGCGGCAGGCGCTGATCCTGCAACAATGATGCAAAATTTGATCATGATGGGTGCGAACCAGCAAACGTTTGAACCACCACCACCGCAACCTGCTGCTAACCCCGCCACCCGGCCAAATGCGAGTCGAAAACGATTCGCAAGACTTTCAAACGTTGGTGTTTACAGGCATTGCGACAAAAGTTGACGATTCTTCTTCTCGGCGAGACGGGAGCCGGAAAGAGCACTTGTGTGAATGCAATCGGCAACTACATCCGTTTCAACAATATCGATGAGGCATTGTCGGGCAAGCTGATGTCGTACATCCCAACAAAGTTCTTCATCATCGACGACAACTGTCAAGAGCAATGCATCAAAGTGAGTTGAAAGCCCCGAACAAAAAGAATCACTATAGGTCGGATCTTCTGAGAACGAAAGCTTCGTGACGGGCAAGAGCGCCACTAAACTTCCACAAATCTACAACTTCATGACGGACAAGTACAGCGTGTTTCTCATCGACACGCCTGGTATTGGCGATTGCGATGGCATCGACCAGGTGGGACTGTTGTAATTTTCGCGAATGTCAATTTTCAGGACAAGAAGAATATGAGCGAGATTCTGACAGTTCTGTCAAACTCTCCAACAATCAACGCGATCTGTATCATGATGAACGCCAACAAGCCGCGGTTGACCATCGAGCTCAGCTACTGTATCAGCGAGTTGCTGCTTCGTCTCCACAAGGACACAGTCCAGAACATCTGCTTCTTCTTCACGAACAGCCGCGGAACCTTCTATCGTCCTGGCGACTCGCTGGTCATCTTGAGGACGTACCTCGAAAAACTGAAGAAGGACCGAAACGTCACAGTTGAGACGAACCGTGAGAATATGTTCTGCCTCGACAACGAAGCTTATCGACTCGTCTGCGCGGCACAGCAAGGCGTCAACTTCAGTGACACACAGAAGCAAGCCTTCGCCGAGAGCTGGGCTCACTCTTCGAGGGAGATCTTCCGTTTTCTGGATTACGCAGCAAGCCGATCGCCCCAGGACACAGAGAAGACCTTGAACCTAAACCAGGCTCGCAGCTGCATCCTCTACATGGCAAAGCCGATGGCGGACATGACGCAGTTGATTCAAGACAACATTGAGCTGGCGAAGCGACACAAGCGCGACGTTCAACATACGAGAACCGAACTTTCGGCTCTAAAGAAGAAGCTGAAGATCCCGCAAGAGTGCTTCGAGGTTGAGCCCTTGAAGCATCCAGTGACTGTTTGCACTGGGGCGAAATGCGTCGAGATTTGTCGCGTGGCTAACAGCGAAATCAATCAGACAGTCTACAAGACAATTTGTCATGAGCGCTGCTATCTGAAGGGCGTCACGAAGGAAAACTTCCCAGAGCCGGCACTTCAATACTGTGCGGCCATGGCCGGAAAGCCGGAATGCCAGAAGTGCGGCTGCAATTGGTCCGTCCACATGCACATCTACTTTCGGCAGACGAAGAAGATCGAGATGATCAATGATAATGTCATCTTTCAAGCCATTCAGCGCAATGAGAACGCAGCCGAGCTGAAGCAGGAGATGCTGGCCACGGTGGAGAAGCGTATTCATGAGCTTGAGGCGGAGCAGAAGACAATCCGCAAGTGCAGCGCTTACTTTGCCGCTTTCCTCAAAGAAAGCGCCATAGTACCTTACAATGATGTCTTTGAGGAGCATGTCAAGAAGATCATCGAAGAAGAGAAACGAGTCATTGCTCAAGGAGGCAGTTCTTCAACGTTAGAGGGCTTGGAGCAGTCGCTGAGAATGTATCGAGAAGAGCGCGCCACTATTGATCAGGCGATGGCAAGCGCCGGCAATAATGGAGCCAGCACGTTGGACACAAGAAACATTCTAGAGAAGCTTGAGGCTCTCTTCACACTAAAGCACAGCGGCAAGGACTTGAAGATGCTGTTCGAGCAGACTCGCAAGGGCGAGGTGGCTAACACGGGAACGAGAATCGTGCACATGGAGAGTCGTTGGAAGAAGAATCGGCGCCATCGTCGGGAGGCATCACTAGATGATCGACATGGGAAAAGGGAGGAGGACGTCAGCGACGAGGAGGTGTACTACACACCGAAGAATGTAAGTAGTAGAGAAGTACAAATTGTGTGAAATGTTTTAGTCTGTGATGAATTCGCTGAGCAACTGGCTGGCGTCCATTCTTCTACTGATTCACTAAAGGGCTCACGGAAATACTTTTCGTTTTCTCAGAGCGAATAAACTTTCTTTCAGTTCCAGCCGCATGCGTTTCTATTGTACGTTTTCTAAGCCTAGTAGCCCTCAAGGACAACTAAAAAGCGTGTCACATCGAAGAAGAGAGGGATGTGGACTACTGTGCCGGCACTTATCGCTGCGCCTGGGTCTCATCTCAAATTCACTGCTTCTTATTCGAGAACGAGCCTTCGCGAAATGTCCCCCAAAATGACCGAAATCGGTCATTTCCATGAACATTCTGGCCCGACAATAACTGTGACTCCGTGTTGACGTAACTGCTTTGTGTGCAAAGCGTGGCTACCTTTCCGAAAACTTTTATTTTTGAATCAAATAGAACTTCTCCAGACACGCAGCATTTGATACCTAATATTGAAGAGACAATGCGTACCAAGGATATTTCTTTCACGCCAGTCATTGTCGAGAAGTTGAAAGCAATTACATGGAAAAAGAGCGACAGAGGAGTGCATCGAATGTATAGTTCAGAAGGTTGGATCTTGAACCCAGCGCGGTACCCGAAATTGCATGATATTCAGAGGCGAAAAACAGCAGCAAACACTCGAAACCGAAAAGCAGCATTCGACATGAGGCAAACTAACAATAAGTATGTAAACGCACCACATCTGTCTTTGTTTTAACACTTTGTTTTTTCATTAAAATGCCTGTAATACCGTCGATTATATTGAAAGTCCAGATGCCGTTTCATTTGTCCTTTGCCGGAAAAATGTGTCGTCATAAAAATAGACAATCCAAGATAATACAGTATCTTCGATAATCATCTGCATTCCATCGACAGTTGCAGCCTTCTACGAAGCACAAGATATCAGCATCTTCTACGGACGCCTAAACAGAAGTGTGAGCTATTAAACAACAAATTTAATCATTTTAATAAAATTGGAGAACAGAAGCGTAGAACGGGGGCGCTATGGATCTCATAAAAGCAGAACTGAATTTGTTCCCCTTCGATCCAGCTTCGCAATGGGGCAGTGGCGTATAAGAGCCGCATCGCGTGTTTGGTAATGCTTGACAGAACAGAAGTAATGCGCCTCTGACATGGCATTTTCCTTTTTTCTAGAGATGTGGACTATTTAGGTCTCTCATCGCTTCCATCGAGACAGCCGTTCGTTTTCTGCAGCACCCCTTGTCCGAGAATTGTCAATGAAGCTTCAGATGTCACAGAGACGAGTTTATCTTTAGTGCAAGTGGGAGAAAGTAAAGCGCAGCGATGAGAACTCATGGCTTGATGTTTAGTTTAGCGCTTGAAGACAATGTGAAGCCCATCAGCGAGGTTGATCAAGAAGTTGTCGGTGCGCGGATCTTTCTCTGCAACTCGATTCGCCGCGTCCACCGCCTTGGCCGTCTCGGTCTTTGGTGCCACCGCTTCTCCACACCAGAGTGCCTACAATTTGTGTCTATTCTCATACTTGAAAGCTCACATTGTCAATGAGGAGCACGCCCTTCGAACGAAGAAGGGTGATGACTCTTTCATAGTAGTTCGAATAGTTGTCCTTGTCCGCGTCGATAAAGGCAAAGTCCCAGGTGCCTGCCTCGCCGTTGGCAATCAGAGCGTCTAAAAGCTCACTGTACAAATCTCAAATGAGAGCAAACCGAGAGTCTCCATTGCGGGCGCCAGCTTGAAATCGATCTTCCTCGCTACATCCTTTCTGGCATCGATGAGAGGACGAGTGACGTCAAGGAACTTGTGGGTGACATCCATAGAGATGACTCGGCCATCCTCGGGCAAGGCCAGGGCCCAAGATGCAGCCGACGCGCCAGTGAAGGTTCCGACATCGAGCGCCTTCTTCGCGTCGATGAGACGGATGAAGTTCTGGCCGATTTGGAAGACTTCGGGAGCACCTAGCATGATGCTGAGTTCAATCTCTTTCATCGTCTTCTCGTGTAGGGCTTGAAGAAGAGGATCGGGACGGACGGTGCGCTGCAAATTGAATGTGAGCCAAAAGGAGAAGGGCAGACCTCGGTGCAGTACTTGTGTACAGGCGTCGCAATATCTTGGTAGCTCTTGGCGACATCGTTGTCACGAGCGCCTTGAAGAGCATGTGCGTGATCGCGGAGATTGCGGTCCGTCATGTCTGGAGAAGTAGCTCGAGAGGAGAAGCCGATGAAGGACCTAGAGGAGGCGCGGTGAAGACAGAAGAAACAAGCGCGTTTCTTTTGCAAGTGAATGACAATGAAAACTTGGAAATTGAGAAAGTTTTGTTCGAAATTACGACAAAAGTAATCGACTAGAGGACTGAAACGAGCCACTACGAAGAAAGCAAAGCGAGAGAACCCAAAATAAAATGAATGCGGACTCTGAGCACGCCGGCCTTAAGTACTCCCCGAGCTAGAAATCACGTTGTAGTCCCGTTCTAGTCTGAGCGTCTCGCCTGCAAGCGCCACGTCAGCGGCCGCGCCACTTGCACGTGCATATTGGCGCAAAGATTTCGAAATGCAGGCCGAAAGTATAGAAATGAGCCGGGACTATAAAAGCACATGTGCTGCGAGGAGAGTTGGCACAGTTTCACTACAAATTGTGCGTGGTCTTTGGCCAACAGAGGTCAGCTAATTTAGCCTATGCTTCAACACACAGAGCGGTTCACATCAGTTCAGCATCTCTTTATGCTCGTTCTTATTTGCTCCTTTGTGTAAACGACAATTAGAAAAGATTTTATTGGTTTTAAAGCAAGCTAAAGCTCATATAATCAGCACAAGCCGCTCTGACATGAACAAATGGAGGTTGAAAGCACTTCATTGTAAAATCCGGAACATGTTAATCTTCGGAACTCTCATTCCGATTGTAAGAGAAGCCAGAAATGCTTGAGTCGTCGAAGAGAAACTTACTTCACATGAAAAACAGAAAAAAACGCTTTCCATTGTGGGACTGTGCCAAGGCTCTGCGAACCGATTAACGGCAAGCAATATATTGCAATCATCAGCGTACATATTTCATTTCCCGTTGTTTTCGTACTCGAAGGAGACCTGTCAGCGGGGGCAGAAATATATTGATACTTACCACACACACTCCTGTGTAATCAGCGCTTTTCATTTTAAAAATGGCGCTTCTGAAGAAACTTGCGATTTCGGCTCATATGCCTGATTCCGTACAGGTTTCTAAACTCGCTGAAACTTGTCGTCACAAATAACACATTCTTACGGCATGTTCATTGACCGAGTCCTCAATCTTCTATATCCGAAGCACTCCACTGTCGCATTCAAATGATACACACTTCGCAGAAGAATCTTGGCAATAATCAGATTGTCTTTTACGCTTCTTGAGTCCGTTGAAACCCTTTGATCATAAGACCATTTGTTTTGTAAATTCTGAAAAAATTTCTCTGAAAATGCGTGAGTGCCCAACAACGTCAACCTCACAACTCGATAATGCAATCTATGCTGCGTTGAAAGAATTCATTTTCGATAATCAACAATACTGAAGCACAGGCTTCCGCTCGACTACGGAGCTTGCACATAACGGCATTTTCCATGCATGCCTAAACGACTGAATTGATGGTTGTAACAAAAATTTGCAATCATTAGAAAAGAAGTACAACAAGCGAGTTCGACACTCTGAGCTTACAAGGCGCCAAGAAACCGCATTTACACCTTCGGAGGCGACAAAGAAATAATAGGTTTCGGTGTGAGCAAGACAATTCGCGTGTCGTCCGAAGATTGCCATCGAATCCGCAAATGCGTCTCACACACGCAATTGCCATTTCTCCCTTGTCAGCATATTCGAGCACCAATTGCACGCAAGGAAAATTTTCATCTCGATCGTTCTTGCAAACTTGTGGCACAATTCAGCGTGTGTTCTTGCGTTGTGAATCACATTAGGAACTTAGAAAGATTTTATTCGCTTTAAAAAAAAACTAGTGCTTCTATGGTGTGCAACATTTGTTGAATAAGGAATCTCTAAAACTTCAAAAGGGGGCTTTGCTCTCAAACCTTCAGACATTCCTTTTGGAGTGGCTCTCTTGAATTCCGCTACGAACGCCAACATTCGTTTGTCTTGGTGTTAAAGCGTGGAACTTTTTTCTACATTTAGTCGCTAACAGCTTGCCATCCAAGCACTTAATTGTGTGAAGTACAAATACTCGAATGACAGTGTGCAGTAGCTGGGCTCATCACATCTTAGGATCTCTTACTCGTGCACGTACAAACCTTCAACTTTCAACTAGTTGGCGTTTTGAAGAATCTCACGATCAGCAAAGAAGTTGTCCAAATTCCGGAAATAGCAAAGAACAGCAAAACGTCCGGCTTTGGAAGATTTCAATGCCTGGCCTAACTCAAACGATCCACATCGCGCTATCAATAATAATGGCAAGAAACTGCAAAAAGGTCATAATGAGCAATTTTAATCCTACGTATTTTTATTCTCAAACGTTCAGCAAAGCAAGTTTTTAAAACATTAACCTACCTCTGAGTAGGAGAGAAGAGCCATTGGAAGGAAACATAACATACAGAAAAATCATCAAATTCAGTAGCGTTTCGCAGCTCAACTATACGGCTTGCAAATAAAAACATTTTCAATGAATGCCTAAACATTTAAATTAGTTCTCGCGAAGAACGACAAGAGTATAAAACAGTCAATTTTACTGTATTAGACTCAAAAGAAGCCAAAGACTGAGGCAGTATTTGCAGCCTCTCGGCTGCGACAGAAAAATCATGAGCTTAATGTGGACGAGACAAATCGCGTGTCAACCGAAGATTGCCAGCAAACACGAAAATGCGCTTGGGACACGCAATTGTCATTTCTCCGCCAGCGTATTTGAGCACCAAGCGAAGGCAAGGTCAATTTCTATCTCGACCGCTCTTATCATACATACCTGTGCCACAATTCAACAATAGTGTTTTCGCATTGTGCATCACAGTAAATTGAAGAAAACGATTTATTCTCTTTTGAAATAAAACTAACAATAAGGCTTCTTCGATGTGTACGCATTGCTGCGTGATAACGAGCCGTTAGATTGCTGAAAATGCTTCGAGCAGTGTCCTGTTTTGCTCTATTTTCGACGGTCGGTTCCAGGAGCAGCAAGCTGCATCGGTAAAGTTGAAGCATTTACTCTTAGCATACCGTTGAATGACGGATTCTTTTGTTTTAGAGCTTAACGTTGAAGCTTATATGATTAGCACAAATGGTTTGGGAATAGACCAATAGAGACTGGTATGCAATGTAGAGAGGACCAAAACTTCAAAAGCGATGTGCAGGATCTACGCTCACAACAACCCTATAAGCGTAATTTACAAGCGGGTCAAGCACCTTCAGTGATGTTAGAGTATAGCCGCACTTTCAGTCCATAAAATAAGAGTCCTTTGAAACGCTTCCGTTCACAAAGAGAATCAAGATCCAGTCTCAACGATTTTGATCCTATGCTGCGTTCAAACTGTCTTCGCACAAGCCAAACACGTTAAACATTCGCTGTAGTGAGGTTTTGTGGAAAGTAATACAGCCGAACGAACCTCGTGGAGCTCCGCTGGCTTGAAAAAGGGGCAAAACGATAATCATCCGTTTTCCGCAACAAGCTACAGCTCACTTATGGAACTTGTGGACGAGAGCATTTTCCATGAATGCCTAAACGCTTGAATTAGTGTCCGCAAAGCAGAAAATTGTAGCGTTTAAAACCCTCGAAGCCACAACGAGTGAAATTGACGCGATGAGGCTCAAGAAAGAAACCAGAAGTCGTGACCAGATTTCACCTTGAGGCTACGACAGAGAAATAATTGGTTGTTTTGTGTTCGAAGCAAATCGCGTGTCTTCGGAAGATTGACATTGCTGACAATAAATGCGTCCCAGACATGGAATTGTAATTTCTCCTTCACAGAGGTCGAAGGAAAAGAAGAGCTGGATGAATTCGTGCGTTGAGTCCACATCCCGAGGCGTTAAATGCATGAATTCGAGAACCTTCAAGATTGAGCAAACAACTATTTTTCAAATCTACTTCAAAGCTAGTATGGCAGTGCAATTATTTGACGGTTGCAAGAGGGCGGCTTCGGGTGACTGGGCCTATCCAGCCATATACTGGACGGGTTGTGAATCACAGCAATGTTGAAAAAATGATTTTATTCGCTTTTAAAACGAAACAAAACCTCCTTTGGAATAAATGGGCTCTTCGGGAACAAACCGCTAAAACATTAAACGATTATTTTTTTGCTTTTAAACCTTCTTTTGTTTACGTTTTGAAGTTGAGTTTGTGAAGCGCGCCGGGAAGCTTAATAAAGCGTCGACTTAGTACCCATCAATGAGAGCGCTGCTGGCCTGTGATTATTTGCAACCACATACCGTATGATCAATTGAGCAGTAAACGGAACGAAACTATTTGGCGTTGGTGTGAAACCTGCAACGCTGTTGTAAATGGAGACCTCTTGTCTGGGGATAGTTCTTTAAAGCGCTCGGCATGACGAAATTGGTCAAGACTTTCACTATTCACAAGTTTTGTCTGGACGATTTTGATGCGAACAATCCGCATCGGGCCTTAATAGAGAGTCGAATATTTTCGGTCTCAAAGATCTCGACGCCAGGCCGCATTCAAACACCAAAATCGTACAAAATGAAATATGCTTATGATGCACTGCAGCGAGGCCAATTGAGTTGTTCTTCGACATGCAGCACAACCAACCTTCACGTGGAGCTACTTTGTCCTTCGAAGGCGCAGAATATTTAGAAACAACGTCCATTTCGATAATCATCCCATTTGCGTCACAAGCTGCAGCACACTTATGGAGCTTGTCGGCGAGGCCATTTTCAATGAATGCCTAAACGCTTGAATTAGTGTCCGCAAAGCAGAAATTTGCAAAAAAAAAATCCACAAAGCCACAAAGAGTGAAATTGACGCGACGAGGCTCTGAAAAGAAACCAGGAGTCCTGTCACCTTGGCGCCACGACGAAGAAATAATTGGTTGTCTTGTGAGCAAGGCAATCGCGTGTGTTCTGAAGATTGGCATCCTCACAAAATGCATCCCAGACATGAAATTGTTATCCCTCCTTTACCTGAAACTGTCGAAGGCCACCTGGAGCTAGACGAATTGTGCTTTCTTGCCGCTTTCCAGCTCTTCAAGGCGTGGCGCAGCATTGTAGTGCATGGCCGCATAAATAAAGCTCTAACGTGTATGAAGATGGTCACCTTTCATTGTTTCCATGACGTCACGGTAGAAGCGATTAGCATCCAGGGATACGCAATTCTCGAGTTCAGCAGATTCATATTCAACGGAACCAGATTTTTGTTTTGCTTTCCAGCTCTGCAAAACACTTTCTCCTGTTTGTTTTCAACTTTTCATAAGGTTCAGGCTCTGCAAGCGGACTGAAGATGACGAAGCGTGGCGCTGATGCCTTTCCCGAAACAGCTACGGGACTGATAAGGGCGGTATGCGGGCCCGGAGAAGCCTGGGGCCCCTCTTTCCCTTTTCCATTGTTGCCAGCTCGTGTACTCTCAACTCCCCCCTCTCTCCGGGTTTCTTTTCTGGTCTCGATGGGCGCCTGCGAAAGCCGCTGTGGTTGCTGCTCCGCTTCCTCTTCGACCCAATCTGATGAAGATTCCAAACTGGCCGAGTTCCCTTCAGGCATAATCTGTCCGATTTGTCGGCAACGTTATGGTTTGTGGTCTGAATCTGACGGATGAATCACCTCAAGGTTCAGGTGATGTGAATACTCCCAAGATTCTCAAATGTGGTCATACGTATTGTCTTCAGTGTGTAAGGGATCTCAGGCATAAGAACAAGTAAGGTTTTCTGTCGAAGAAAGAGTGTTTTTAGGTTCAAGTGCCGATTTTGTGAAAAACAATGCAATGTCAGTGACGATGCCATTGGGAAGTTGAAGACGAACACAGCTTCACTAGGTATAGAGCCTCTTTTCAAAGATTTACTTTCCAGAAACCTCCAGTAATTGGCCTCAGGAAAGCAAGACAAGCATTGTTCCTGATGTTGAACCGGAATCGATTTACGACACCATTGCTGATGAGATTCCGGAGGAAATTTTTACTTCTGATGAAGAGGAAGAGGAAGAAGACCAAAAGGAGAAAGAAGTCAAGCAAGAAGTAATCTTGAGCTGCAAGTGTATTTCGGTCTGTACTTGCACTGTTACGTGCACTGCCGAAGCGACAACTACGACAATCGTTCGTATCGATTCTGTTGAGTTTGCCGCCGAGCCCGAGGAGCCGCCGCCGCTGCCGCCTGACGCAATAACGATGCCTTTTTATGACAACGAAGCGTATCAAGCGGCACCCGAAGAGGAAGCCGTAGAAGCTTCCAATCAAGAAGTTGAAATCAAGAATGACGAGCGAGGCTATTCGAATGGGATCGAAGTAGAAGATCTAGAAGACGAATTCATTCCCGAACTGAGTGAGTTAGCATCAAGAACAACATTTTCAGAATCTGAAGAGATCATACAGGATGAAGTCTCCCTTGAAGCAACAAAAGTGGAGATCAACTTGGATGAAATACTGCCACCGATTCATGAAGAGGAAGAGGAAGAAGATGAAGTCCGAAGGGCTTCAAGCCATCTTTCCAGAAATGACTCATTTACCACAGCAAAGTCGATAAGCTCCGTGAATGTGAGTGATTTTTACGTTCTTCCACGATTCAATTGAAGACAGGCCTGCCTGAACTCCGAATATTGTTATTGGGTGAGACGGGCTGCGGGAAAAGCACTTGCATCAATGCGATAGCCAATTACATTCGTTATGAGAGTTTCGACGAAGCATTGAATGGAGAGCTCATTTCCCTTATTCCAACGAAGTTCTCTACTGTCGACGAAAAAGGAGCGATGCATGAAGTTGTAGTGAGTTGCCTTTTTTCTTCAGTTCAAGCTGGCGAAGGTGGGCGTCTTGGAGAACGAATCTTTTGAAACGGGCAAGAGCTCCACAAGGCATCCTCGAGTTTACAACTTCACAACAGACAAGTACAACGTGTTTCTCATAGACACCCCGGGCATTGGAGGGAATCAATCAGGTGCGGTTCTTCTCCTTTTCAACTTTGTTCGCTTCAGGACATGATCAACATGGCTGAGATCCTGAAAACATTGGCACTCTTCGACTCTGTGAATGCCGTTTGCATCTTCATGAAGGACAACAATGTTCGTCTCACTCAGAGCTTTCTGTATTGTCTCAACGAGCTGCTCATTCGGCTGCACAGAAATGTGCTGGAGAACATTTGCTTCTTCTTCACCGGGAGTCGTGGTTCCTCTTACAACGCAACGGACTCGAAGGTTACTCTGAAGGAATTCATCAAACGCCTCTACAATTCTCACAAAATCCGGGTTGAACTCTCTTGTGAGAACATCTTCTGTTTGGATAACGAAGCCTATCGATTCCTGTGTGCCAGTCATCAAGGAGTTCGGTTCTCTCAAACTGAAAAAGAGTTTTGTGAATCGAGTTGGAATCATTCAACATCTCAAGTCTTTCGACTCCTCGACTATGCAGCCTCGAGAGCTCCTCATACAGTAAAGGAAACGTTGGACTTGAACAAGATCAGGAATGTCATCTTGAAGATGGCCCGACCAGTAGCGCTAATTACGCAGAATAACGAGAACAACGTGGCCTTGGCTGTTCAGCACAAAAAGGAGATGGAGAATGAAACGGAGAAGTTGACGACTTTGAAGGCCAGACTGAGCATTCCACAAGTGGTCCTTCAAATCGAAAAGCTACCGTATCCGATGACAGTTTGCATGAATCCCGATTGCTCGGATGAACTGAGCATCTCGGAGGACGAATCGCTGTCAGAGTTCCAAGCAGAGAGGAGAACCATCTGTCATGAGAGGTGCCTGGAAATCAGCGAGAAAGAGAGTGAAGCTCTATCGGATCAAGCTGCGTTGAACTGCTCAGTCATGGACGCTGCGGGTTTCTGCACAATCTGTGCCTGCTCGGCAGATTCTCACCAGCATCAAGTTTATCGGGAAACTAAACGGGTGGTCTATGTGGATGATCAACAACTTCAACATGAGATTGAACAATGCGAAGATGCACTTCGCGCTAAAGAGACGGTGCTTCAAAGGATAGAACAACGAATTCAGCAATTGAAACGTGAGAGGGAGATCATTCACAAATGCAGCGTTGACATGGCTTGCTTTCTCAAGGAGAGCGCCATCGTCCCGTACAACGACATTTTCGAAGAGCATGCGAAGAAAGTCATCGAGGAAGAGAGAAGACTAGCAAATGGAAGTCATTCGGAAACTCTCAAGGCACTAGAGGAGGCACTAGTTCACTATCAAGAAGAGCGAAAGAGCATCGAAGAAGCGTTTGCGCAACGACGGCGGACGGGTGGATTGCAAGCTGTTGACATGCAATCAACACAGAAGACACTCCATGAACTCTTTTCATTGCCAGAGTCGGGAGAGTTGCTGAAGCAGCACATCAGCGTTATTCTCAAAGACGAGCTTCGACAAGAGGAACAGCAAGTTATTAGAATGCGAAGTCGATGGAGTTGCACAGAAGAAAGGCCTCGTTTGCAGAGTTTTGTAATACTGGGAAAATTTTAACTTCGTGCTATTTTTGTGATAAATGCTTCGAGTTTGAATGCGGGTAAAACCCGAATTTCATGTTAAAAATTTCATTCTCGTATAAAAACAGTGAAAATTACGAGAGAGAACAAGCAGTAATATAAAGCAGCACAAAAGACACAAAGATCGAAGCCAAACTCTGGAGATGACACCAAGTGTTTCCTGCTCTGCGCTTTAACTTCAAGCTCGCTTATTCATACTCATCCTCCCAAAAATCAGGCGTGATATCCGAGTATGGGCCACACAAGTCGTCTGATGTTGTGAAGTGTTCATACTTGGAATTGCGATTCTGAAAAAGGACGTGGCACCCCAAAAGCTTGACATCTAATTGGGCACCATCCGATGGTCGAGTAAAGGTTTTCAAACGGCCCAAGCGCAAATCGTCAAAGTGCAGATAATCATAAAGAAGATGCGTTTTCATTAAGATGACATCATCAACTCCCAGCTCGCCTCGCAGCATATACGTGTCGATCTCGCGTTTTCCTTCGAGCCACTCGTCTAGAACAGCTCCGAGTCCTTGGATGGTGAAATCTGTCTCGAAGTTAGCGATCACGAGAGTTTCAAGGTTTCGTGCCGCGAGCAGAGTCGAGTCGTCCATTTCAGAGATCCACGACCGATTATCATTAGTGAGAATTCTCAAATCGTGAAGTGTTCCAAACTTTTGGAAATCAAAATTGAGCTTGTGCTTGAACAGAATTATTGACTCTTGAGCATAATTATTCTTCATTCGTAAAGACCTCAATTCAGCCATTTGTTGCAACTCCTCAAGGTTCTGAGAATGCAACAGACTTATTCGGGCTGTCACCTCGTGGGTGCTCTTGAAATAGTGCAAAGGTCCAATATACACCGGGCTTTCACTCTCGCAAGAAATGGTCACAACTTCGCAATAGTCGGCCAGACGCTTATAGACAGCGTCCAAGATCATGGCTTGCTTCCTTGTAAAGATGACCTTATCTTCCGATGCTTCAAGAGTTGAAAGGAAATCTTTGTGATCGGTGGCCTCGCCAGGCGTCTCGGCATATTGAATACAGAGAGTGTGGCCAACAGAGCCAAAATCGGCTTCACTCTCATTGAAAGACACTCGGAAGTCGTTGTGCTCGAGATCGAGCCGAAAACGCTTTTTGAGCTTCGGCATATTCTTGCGGATTATGTGCCGAAAGCGCCACGATGAACGCTCACAGCGAAGCATGGCAATAAGGGAGGTATGTTTGAAGATCTCGAGCAGAACCTCGTCGGGTAGAGCTGGGACTAAAACAGGGAAGAAGATGATGGAAGGTGTAAATTCCTTCAAACCTTCAATTGCAAGTTCTTCCGAAGTCAGGCTCTGAATAATTCGAGTCGGTGCGTTGTTCATCATCATTCAAATGAGTAAAAAGGTCGAAAAATGTTTAGCCTTGGTGAAAACAAACAAGTGATGTCACCGGAAAGCAAACGCTGCGCTCGCGCCTATCGCTTTGTGCCTTCGTGGTCGCTTATATGCCCCCCTTCTCCATCTCACTCGCATCACGTCATGCCAGATTGCACCACAGGTCTGTCTCCCTCCTCCGGAAATACTAGTAACGTTATGATTGACATTGGTTCTTGAGTTATCGACAGAAACCGTTATGGGGCTAAAATCCGCTGCCGTCGCCCAACCGTGACGTAGCTCCTTGCCAATTGTTTGGCAGTAAACGTTTTGCAGACATTTTTCAATAAACATTTTATCACATTTTGGTCTACAAGCAAAGAAAAGGTAAGCATCGAAAATTGAGAGTCAAGTCGATTCGACAGCTTTAGAAGAACAACGATCCAAATGCGGAAATCCAGGATTTTGGCTGCAAAAAATGCATTCACAGTTTCTTTGCTCACCTTTGGTGGAGGTCGGCGATACTGCTGAACCACATCATTGCCAGTCTCTACCTCTTCAGCGTCCTCCTCGCCGGCACTGATTTCATGATGAGAGGTCGAGTCCTGATCTCTCTGATCTTCTGGGGGCCTCGTATAAAAGCGGCTTTCCATGTGGACGATCCGACTCTTCGCGTGCTGCTTCTCTCCTCTTCGAGTTTGCTCGAAGAGCTTGTGTAACTCCTTGCCGTTGTGCTTCAATTTGAAGAGATTCTGCAGCATCGTCTGGATCTTCTTCGTGTCCAACTCGTATTTCCCTTTACGTCCTTTGGCAATTGCGTTCTCAATGATTTGCCGTTCCTCTCGATAGCATTTCAGCGATTTCTCCAAACCATGTAAAATTGCCGGACTACCGCCTCCAGCTACAATACGACGTTCCTCTTCAATAATCTTTTTGGCGTGGTCCTCAAAGACGTCGTTGTAAGCCATAATGGCACTCTCCTTGAGAAAGGCGGCAAATTTAGCACTAGCTTTTTGAATGGCGCTTTGTTCGCCTTCGAGCTCTCGAATGCGCTTTTCGACTTCGGCGACCATCTTTTGTTTCACCTGAACGGCGCCTTCACTGCGCGAGATATCGGCGGAGATCGCCTTGTCATCAACATATTCAATTCGTTTCGTCTGCTTGAAGTAGATATGCATGTGAACAGACCAATTACAATCGCATACACGACATGTTTCCTTGCCGTTCATGGCCCAACACTCTTGAAGGGCCGGCTCCGGAAACTTCTCCTTTGTGACCGCTTTAAGATAGCAGTGATCATGACAAATTTTCTTATAGAGTGTCTGATTGATTTGCGTATTTGCCACTGGGCAGATCTCCACGCATTTAGCGCCGGTACATACAGTTACCGGATGTTCCAGTTCCTCGACGCCAAAACACTCCCGGGGAATTTTTAGCTTCTTTTTTAGGTCAGAAAGAACAGCTCGTGTGTTTTCAATTTCGGTCTTGTGACGCTCGGCAAGCACGATGTTGTCTTGGATCAACTGAGTAATGTCGGCCATTGGCTTCGGCATACAAAGAATAACTCTCCTGGCTTGATTGAGGCTCAAAGTCTTTTCTGTGTCATGCGCTTGTCGAGAGGCCGCGAAATCGAGGAAGCGGTATATTTCCTTTGATGAGTGCTTCCAACTGGCCGTAAATGCCTGTTTCTCACTGTCGGTGAACTCGACGCCTTGGTGGGCGGCACAAACGAGCCGGTAGGCTTCGTTGTCCAGGCAGAATAGGTTCTCACGATCGGTTTTCACGGTTATGCGGCTGTTTTTCCGAAGGCGCTCCAAAAAAGACTCTAGTGTTGCCAGCGAATCGCCCGGCTTGTAAAACGTGCCTCTCGAGTTCGTGAAAATGAAGCAGATATTGCTTATGGAGTCTTTGTGAAGACGCAGCAGGAGTTCGCTCAAACAATAGCTAAGCTCTAAAGTCAAACGCGGCTTGTTCGCGCTCATCATTAGGCAGATAGCACTGATCTCCTTGAAATCGGCCAAGGTCGCCAATATCGCGTTCATATTCTCCTTGTCCTGAAAAGAATTCTAATGGTAAGACTTGAAACTCCCTCAGTAAATCTATCAAAAAACTACATAAGAACTTGAGTTCGAACCTGATCCATACCGCCAGAATCGCCAATGCCCGGCGTATCGACCAAGAAAACGTCGTACTTATCCGTCATGAAATTGTAGACCTGAGGCCTCTGCGTGGCGCTCTTTCCCTTCTCGAAGCATTTATTGTCTGATTTGCCGATCTACAAAAACACAGATGATTAAGGTTTCTGAATTTGCCTCGATCCGGCGGCGCTTGTAGTTCTGATCCATGATAAAGAACTTGCTGGGAATATAATAGGTCAGATTTCCCGCTAGCGCTTCGTCCATGCTGTTGTAACAAATGTAGTTGGCGATGGCGTTGACGCACGTGCTTTTACCAGCTCCCGTTTCACCCAAGAGAAGAATGTACAATTTCTTTCGCTGCACCTGTAAAAGATGTGCACCATAAAATTTATCGTTAACTGCTTACTGGAGAAGCTTGCTCTTCTTCTTCGGGAGCGCTTGGCAAAACGTCCTCCGCACTATTCGTAGTCGTCTGACAATGCGGCTGTTGCGCTGCCACGTCTGCCAAAGGTCCCGGTGAGATCACCAAATTGCTCATCATGGCGCTAGGGTTAACAAACATGGGTGTCCATGAACCATCGGGGTTCATCATCATGCCTGTATGCACGCCCTAAACCGATTCAGTTTAAAGGTGGACCGCGAACTGCAAAAGCTGGATTTGGCACGAATTGAGGAACATTTGATTGCACTCCTTGAGATGCAGCTGCATAGAAATTTACGTGTGGAGTGACGTTTTGCGTTCCTGGCTGGAAGAAATGATGCTGTTGCTGTTGGTCGGCGACAGGCTGCACTGCCTTAACAAAATGGTTAAGAATCACGTTCTACAAACCGTCGAATATGGATTTTGCATCATCATCTGAGAGTTAGTCGGTTGGAATCCGTGGACCATTGGCCCGCCATGAAAAGCTCCCTGTGGGGTGGCAAACATGGCTCCGTGTTGGAAGTATTGTTGCGGTTGTCCTAGAGGAGGCGTTACACTCTGGAATGTCTCACTAGTGAATGACTTATCGACCCACCATGTAGTGATTGTGAGCAACTGGAGAACTATTAGCATGCACTCTTTGAAAAGTTGAATAAGCGACGTTGCAGCCTCCACTATGGTCGACCGCTCCTTGTTGAGATGGCTGATGCTGGTGGACAGTAGTAAACTGTAACTAAAACTTTTCAGCGCCTTTCAACAAAGCGACGTACCATTGACGGATTATAAAAGCTCTGAGGGCCGCTTGATTGAACTTCTTCGGGAGTTGCTTCACGAGCGCTTTCCTGCGAACCAGTTGACTGAGCACCCAGTTGGACTATTGATTGCGGGCGATGAAGAGCCGGGTACAGAGCCACCTGAATTCTGAATGCAACGAGAGCTTCAAGGGAACACTTACCGAACGCGGGAGATTAGTTGCTTGTGTTTCATGAGATGTTGCCCCTGCAAAGCTCTCCTGTCCGAATCGCCCCCGGCGCGAAGCGCCGGGGGAAGTTTCCTTTGGTCGGGCACTTTTACTCTCCTTGAGATCTGAAAACTTC
>JAQIXL010001334.1:0-18931 GCA_034700245.1 Poikilolaimus oxycercus
GCGAGGAGGTGTCCTGCTTCTCAGACATTGCTGGCAGTTGAAGTGACGACTCCTCTCTCCCTTCACCTTTTATACGGCACAAGCTTGCCTTGGTTTCAGGAACATTTGAGAAAGAAAAGCCTGGAAAAGGAGCGACACGCAGTAAGAGCACCTCCGGCCATTTCCCTTTGGCTATGAGCAAGGCGAGTGCCTGCGCTCTCTTCATTGACGGGCTCTCTAAGAGCTGTGTAAGCGACTTCAACCTGGTTTCGCCTCGTCCGACTCCTAAGGCGCTTCCTAACATCTGTGAAACCGAAACCTTCGAGGATAATTGGAAACCTTGCTCCGTTGTGTGAAGTTGTGCGAAAATAATTTGGCTTGAACGAGCTCTATATACGTTTCTTGAACAAAAACTCAGCTTTTCTATATTTTATTATCCAACAAATACGCAATACGAGTTTCTGGTGTTCACGGCGTCTGTTGATCATCATCAGCATCACAATGAAGAGTCTGTGAAAGAAGCCCTTCATCTACAATGCGTCTGACAACGGACACAGCATCTTTCTCTCACTATACCTGCACAATGTTGCTCGTCATGAGTCTTCTATTGCTCTTCGTCTCGGTGGTCCAACCTGATGCTGAAGCTGTTAGTCACCTTCTGTTTACACCAGGGCCCAATTAGGACTGCCGAAAGCTACGTCAATGGAACTATCACAAGGATTCATTTCTTGTTCCAATAAATCGTTGGGTGTACGAAGACTGGGATTTCTACGGTTATTCACGCGAAGGCGACTCCGAAACGGCCAAATGGCTAACCAACAATAGATTCGTCAAGCAAGGCATGAACAATTATGAAACGTTCTTTCAAGGAATAAGGTGTTGTCACTTACCTTCACTATATCGACCGCTTGGATTCTGAACTCAATCTACAGAAGATGTAATGCATTTTTCTCTTTTAAAGTATCTTACTTTTGTAGATATTTTATCCCTCTTTGAAAGAACGAAACTAAAAGAATCAAATCGAACACTTGCAATAAGCAAATATTTTGCCCAGTTCGCCTTTAATAAACAGCCTAGAAGGCGGGCGCAATAAGGATTTACCTGAAACGCACGATCCTCCGAAAAATCGGAGGGTCGTGCGTTTCAGGTGAAACTGACCGTCTGTTGCAAATTTTGTTCTAGGCTTTTTTGGGGGAGGTCCGAAAGATCGCAATTTTTGTTCAGCAAATAGCGACAGACGGTCAATTTCACCTGAAACGCACGACCCTCCGGAAAAATTCTCATTGCGCCCGCCTTCTAGGTTTCCGGACTGCCCCGTGGTCAAGCTCTACTTCATGTGTATCAATTTTGGTGACTCGTCTGATCCAGTGCGTATGTTCTTATTCTTTGCTCCTTAATCAGTTTTCTAAGAATTCTGCGATATCGTTCGCGAAGAAAATGTCAAAATTGCGGAAAATGACGTGAGGTTCTTCTTTTTATTACATTTTGGTCCTAGGATTATGTGAATATTGCTTATTTGGGTGCCGCTGCAACTTCTTCTTGTGGATGCGGTGCCTCGATTCGGCCACGCAGTTTGCGTACTTCTTCAGGCGGTAAGACGCTTTAGTATTCGAACTTCACGAACGCTTCAGCCGTTGTTACTGTATTCAATAAAACTGACAAGGACAATATGAAGGCTATAGTTTGTCCTGCTTTCCTTCTTTATTTTCTGTCTTTTAGTATGGGCAAAACAGTACAGTAAGAAATGACACTTACTATACGTGGTCCCAAAGTTTCGTCACGAAGGCTGCTGCCGTTTCGAATCATGCCGCTTTCCCTAAGATGATGTTGGCCATGCAGGTCCACATTCATCGACCTGCAACAAAATCCTGTTCAGCTTTGCGGCTTCGAATATGTCTACATGACTGTTTATCAAAACTCAGCCACGGGCATCGACTCGGACCACGCCATGTTCAGGAACACTACTTATGTTACTAATCGCATGAACAACAGAGGCTATACAGCAACGAGTCAGTTCTTTAACCTTGAAAGTGTTTGCCAGATCGTCAAGCGTATGTGCTCTACCACTACAACCAGAGTTATATGGTGCCAACAACGTTCAACTATCCTGCTGGAGCAAACGTAGGGGAAACAAAGACATAATTTGTCTGATTTGTAGTATGCGAAGCTAATGACGGGAAGCTCCAACTTCACAGCCCAACTGCGCCAAGCTTATGCCATGTGGGATCCTGTCAACAGTCTGTTCTATATCTAAACTTACTGGATCTTTAAGAGGACCACTACGTCATTATCGGAAAAGCGGAAGCCAACGCAAAAGTGAAGAATGAGGTAATGCTTTCGGCCAAAAATGATTTGGCTTTAGAATCACCAGCTCATTCAGCTTATTGGAATGGTCTATGTTGAGGCTGGAGCTGCCAACACGGTTGCCGTGAATCAATATTGGAACAAAAACACAAAGGACTTCCTCGATGTCTGGAATCAGAACTACAAGGACAGCCTCAACGCGGTCTGTCTTTTCATCTGTTTGTTGAAAATGCTCTTTATTGAAGGACGCCAATTGGGTCATTAAGAACTTTGCTTATTACTGGGTTTTCACGAAAGATGGATTCGCAGGCGACAAAGTGCAGAACAATCCGACAGCTACCTTCAACGCGGCATTAGCAGTGAGGAATTCGGACACGATTTCATTTGTCTTCACGCACGTCTTTGCAGGCATGCAAGGCATCTATTGAGTGATCCTGAAGAACTGGAAGCACTCGAGGATGTAATAAATCTTCAGACATCGCTTGAAGTGTTGAATGACTTCAGCCGTTTTTAAAAGATTTATTTCAACAAGAGGGCACAAAGCATTTCTATACCAGAAGGTTTTGTGAACCGGGACAGATCGTCTACAGGAACAAGCAATCACATTCCCAAGTTGGGCTTTTTGACTGTGTCTGACAGCGAGAAAAAAAATCTGGAGCAAAAATAGATGGGAAACTATGAAAAAAAAATACCCTACATTCACGATAATAAAATGACCTCCACCGCTAAAATCGGGCTCTCCCAAAAAAACATTAGAGAGGTAGGAAACTGGTAATTCAGTTAGTTCTTCGTTCATTTCTTACAATACATAGAGAGGTAGAACAATATGTCTACAAAAATAAATGAGGCAGATGAATTCAAAGGTTTCAGGGCAGCTAAATGTCTGGGATTTTTACCTTGTTCAGCGTTTACAGCAATTTTTAATTGAAAGAGGTAGAATAAACTATAGCTACATAGAAAACGTGAAGACGATTGGGAGAAGATAGTGAAGAAGGAGCAAATTCTTGTTGTTCAGAGGTGGATGCTGGTTGTGCGTGTGGGTTGTCTTAGTTCAAGGCCTCGAAGACGGGTCTTGAGGTAGACTTCTGATGGTCTGAGGATGGGGGATTTCGTAGCTAGATGATCGGAGTGGTTCATTCTTAAAAAGCTAATTCATCCTTAAAATAAACAATGAAAAAAGCGCTATACACAGTGAGGTAGGAAGAAAGCGGGGTCTAGAGTCTAGGATAATGGTTGGAAGACGCTTGAATACGTTCAAGTCTGAGGTAGAACGAAAGCGGGATGCAGGTAGACGGTTGCAAACTTTTAGAAAGGAACATTTGACAGGAAGCAGACTGAAGTTCGGACGAAGAGTCACCGTGCCTATGACTAAAATACCCAAAAAGGTTCAATCACGAGTGCTGCAAAAACGTTTGACAGGGCAATTTTCAGGATCACTGGGAGTTTCAAACGGGTCAAAAAAGGGTCGCGCACCGGGAATCGACTAAAAAAAACTACTGGTCAAGTGCAGATCACAATGACAAACGTTAAGAAAAAGCAAAAAAACTTAAAACAAACTTAAATTAAGCAGAGACAAAACTATGACCCTAACAGTTTCACACACGATTTTCTGATAACAAACAGGTGGCTAAACAGAACGAAGATGGTCTTAAAAGTGTAAAAGCTGCGCAAAGCGCCCACGTTCGACGTTGCAATGACGAAGATGAAGAAAAAAGAAACGTGCTTAGCCGACGAGACAAAGGAAGACCGGAGAGAAGAGGAAGTTAAGAGAAATGGTCTCTGGGAGAGGACGCACTAACAGACGTTTCGCTTTTGCTTAGAACAAAATATCGCGAAGGAAGACAAAGAGTTAGAAAGGACAAGGCATCAATGAGAGCCCTGGGGGCTCGCGGAGGAAGACTCATTTGGACGTGAATTTAGTGCTGAGCATACACTTGGAGTTTGTTTTTTGGCGAAATTCCACACGACGAAGGCTAAAGAGGACGAACATTTCAAATGAGAGTAAAGGAGAACAGGGCGTCGTTGACGACGCGCAACGCAAGGCGTCTAAATATTTAAAAAGAGAAAAATTCTTTGTCGATCCGTGATCGACCGTGCAATAAGAGAAAAATTGTGAAGAATGAAGTGTCTAGAAGACACGCACACAATTGTTGCCAAAATCGACGACATAAACGCGGCCGTCGGGCGAAACGCAGAGGTCCGTCGGACGATCGAGAATCACTTTTGTTTGACCGACTTGACTACTCGTTGATGCAGTTGATCCTTGAATAAGTGGTGGTGGTGGAGAGAGGGTTAGCGCAGAGAGATTGCTGTTCAGAGTTCCTAGTCCTGAAACATATTTCAGCCAAGGAAATCTTCAAACCAAGTCCTTGAGGTGCAGCAAAGGCCACATGCGCAGAGAGATAGTTCGAGATCTCATTGCCGATTTCAAAGCCTTTTTGTTGCTGCTGCTGCTGTTGTTGTTGTTGTGGCTGTTTCGGTGCTGGAGTAGTTGGGTTGGAGCTGGTGGGTTGCTCGCCATCAGAGCCATTTGAGGTTGGACTTGGGCCACATCCCCACGACGCAATGCAACGCATGTCGTCAGCGTTGAAAACCTGCAGGCATAAGTTTTCATCAGGAAGTGCACCTGAATTCGATTGTTTCTGGAGTCGCAGACGAGGATGTGGCCTTCGGGATCGGTCTTCACGCCTTGCGGTCGGCAGAATTGGCCTTCGCCCTCACCCTCGCTGCCGTAACACTTCATATCCTGGGCTGAGCGAGCTGACACTACGGCCAGGCGATGATTGTTAAAATCCCTAAACCCTGATGTTGAAGAGAAACTCGCATAACGTACGTGATGATTAGCTGGCCGTCGGGAAGAAAGCAGAGGCCTCGCGGGGAGTCGAGATGCTTGTAGAAGTAAGAAGAGTCGAAGCCGCACTTCCTTACGAACTGTCCGTTTGCAGCGAAGATCTGAAAGTGGTTTTCAGACTTTCGACGAAGCGTTAGGAGTGGCATCTTGTGTTATTCATCGTTTTTAACTCGCTTCTGCCAACCATCGACTGAACAATCCCAACTTCCATATCAAGATGAGCAGAAACACATGTGATTTCGCCTACCTGAACTCGATGATTTCTTGTGTCGGAGACGGCGATCTGGTTGAGGGAGTTTGTTGCGACTCCCCAGGGATAATTGAAGTTCCCCACCTGAAACACCTTCGCTTTTTCTCTTGAATCCATAGAAGTCGAGCATCTACTTTTTAGGAAGTAAAACCAGAAATGCTTCGAAAGAAAAGCAAAACTAGAAAAGCAGAAACATTGACAAAACGCACCTGTCGCCCCCGCTCGCCAAACTTCAGCATGAAATGGCCGTTCTCGTCGAAGACTTGAACTCGATGATTGTCCTTGTCTGCCACTATGATGTGATTCTGTAAGTTTTAAATAATTCGCAATTTTTATTTGAAACATACCAGACTGTTGGTTGTAACACCAGCTGGACGATCAAACTGGCCAGGTCGAACACCAGACGAACCGAACTTTGAGAGAAAGCGACCGTCTTTGTCAAAGATTTGGATGCGATTGTTGCTTCGATCGGCGACGATGATCCTCGCCGTGAGATCACAACAAATGCCCCAAGGTCGACACAGCTGACCATCTCCACTGCCTTCCGTGCCGAATGTGAAGATTTCTCCTGGAACATTTTCGCTCGAAAAATTACGCAAACCTTGTTGGGTAATCTCCGAATAGTTTCTGCCTCTTCGAACTTCAACCTTTGCCGGGAAGTCTCGAATAGACACGCCCCTAACGGTGATGTCCATCGTGTGCATGCCATCAATTGTTGGAAAGTAGTTCACGGTGCAGATGCCACTCTCTCGCTCACTGAACAGTTTTTATTAAAGTGCGAACTTACACAATCGTGACTTCAAGAGGCAGGCCATTGGGGTCGATGACATTAGCGGCGAGACCGGCAGAAGCGGCCGTGCCCGTTGGTCCGGTGCAGATTTCTCCACATGCATCTCGAAGTTGAACGTGAACGGCGCATTGACGATCTCGAATTGCTCGTCGATAGCCTTCGCCCAACACTTGAGACTCTCGGGCTGAGGCCTGGGTCTCCAGCGAACCGAGCATGCGCAATCTACGACGTATTGTCAAGAAGGACAAACATACTTGGCAATGAGCTGAGTCTCCGGTGTGACAAACTTGACATGATCCGTCTCGGCAAGTTGAAGATCCAATCGAGGGAGAGAGAACAATTTCAGCAAGGCATCGAGGACTGCCTCCGCCTGAAATGAAATGATTTTCACCTTTTAGTCAAATAATCGGAATTTTATGTAGAAGCGATTTGCTGATGTTCGCTCTTCGAAAGTTCTTGGTTTTTCAGTAAGTTTCAGTTATTCATGATAAGGCGACTATCAACATGCAATCAATACTAGGGGTCCTGGCATCGCTCTCCATTCCACTGTTAAAGAACTCGCCTGCTGCTCGTTGATGTTCTCTCCGGCGTCCATCACTTCAGCCGATTTCTGCACGGTGTCAGCGAAGGCCGCTTTGCGAGTCGCAAGTTTCTCCGATTGACTCTTGAGTGCCGAGATCTTCGCTGTTCTTGTTGTATCGAGGCGTTGAAGAAGATCTCGCTTCCTCTCCTCCAACGCGCTGATGTGCATGTGAATCACCGAACGAAGTTCCGAGCCAACAGACTAAAAAGAGAGCATTCTGCTTTTATTCCATTCCAGCGATTTGGCAGCAAATAAAAAGAGAGTCATTGATTCATATGAAATGCATGTTACTCACCTGAATGCTTGCATCAACACGATCCATCATCCGTTGCGAATTTTCCAACGCCTCTTCGACATTCTTGGCTCGAGTCTTTGCCTCAGACAACAAGGAAAGAGCTGCCGATCGAGGATCGCAACCTGGAAGCTCTCCCTTCACATAATCCACGACAAACCTGCAGTGCTGAACTTGTGTCCGACTGCATGGCCTTCCGAGATGCATTGGACGCAGAGCGATATCCCTGAGCAGGTCTCGCAGACGCAGACTCTACGACCAGAATGACGAGCGCAGACCTCCTTCGTCTTTGACAAGACAGTCACTGATTTGTTGGGAAGGCTTGTCATCCCTGCTCCAATTGGACTATCTTGTGCGCTGCTGCTCTAAAGCACCTTCATGAAATTCATTTAAAGACAACCAACCGAAGACGAGGTCTTTGGTGGTTGCTGCTCCAACGGAGCAATTGAATGATCTCGAGT
The DNA here is from genome assembly GCA_034700245.1 of Poikilolaimus oxycercus. Lineage (NCBI taxonomy): Eukaryota > Metazoa > Nematoda > Chromadorea > Rhabditida > Rhabditidae > Poikilolaimus > Poikilolaimus oxycercus. The sequence goes on from JAQIXL010001334.1 coordinate 7,511, forward strand.
AAAGCGGACGCGGGCATGCGCCGCCACACAGTCTCTGAATTGAGTCATAAATGCATTTCTTTGAAACATGCCTGCACAGTAGCTCCTTGCATTGGACACAAAAAGCTACAGCGACGGAGTTCTGTGAATTCTGTTCAGCACATGAGGCACAGAGTGGAGGAAGTCGTGGCAGAGGGGCGATTGGCTGAGGCGGCTTCTGCTCTCTTTGACCGCCAGTGTTCGACGGTGGTCCTCGATTCCATTCTGTAGGCGGTTTGCCTGACAAGTCAGTTTCAAGGTTCTCAGAATACCTCTTCCACGATTTTGATTGAATCGCGGCGTGCCGGGGTCAGTGATAGGTGAAGGGGAGAAGACTGGAGGAGTGACTGGCGTCGATGTCGATCCAGGTCCTCCACGAGGAATCTCTGGGCCGAGCATTCCAGCCAACATCGAGTCAAGGGCATTCTGAAGAGGGCTCATTGAGTTCTGTAGAGACAAAAAGAGCGAGGTGGCCAATGAGAACGTCAGCCACACGCGCCTACTGACTACGATAGCGAAGTCAAGGATAAAAAACAGCTATGCGGCGCGGTTCGCGCTGCGCTTCTCATAATCACCCTGACTTGTTGCTGCGCTTCAAAATGTGTGCTCTTTTTTTGCTAAGTTTCTCTCAAATGTTTTCTTCTGGCACTTTTCATTTTCAATAATGTAGCTTCTTTTTCGACGCCATTGTAAAGAACTATCTACCGTGGAATCAAAAGGCGAAGCGAGTGGCTTCGGCTCCCAGATGGAGAAAGAAGCCGCTTCGTGGAAGGCTCCCGATGTTAGTAGCGAATGTTCTAGCTGATCATCTAAAGAAATGCCCTCGAGTGCTTGTAACGACGAACCGTATCGAAATCCTTTTTGTTGCGGAGTACAAATCGGGCAGATTCGTCCGCTGTCCGTGTGCGTCGAACAAGTATCGCAGAACCTTAAAAAAGGTTCGTTTCTCAGAAATCTCGAAATCTCCTTACCTGTGCGTGCACATAGCCAAAAGAACGCCGGTCAACTTCATTTGAGTCCCGCTGTAATCTCGTTGGCACATGCTGCACACGCGGTTCTGTTGTTGGGGTAGCGGAGCCAGCTGCTGGGGTACGGACTGTTGCCGGTGCATCGACTGTGGACTCCCATGATCCAGGTTTGAGGTCGAGTATCTTGATGGGAGGCGTCTAGACAAATTTTCCTTCTTCCTCGAGCATACCCTTGAATTCGCCCTGGCTGTTGTCTTTGTTGCACATTTGGAGGCGGATGTTGATGAAGAGCAGCAAAATTGGGCGATGATCCCGTAGTTGGAAAGGTCGGATGTGGATTTGGTGGAGACGTGAAGATATTAGCCGGATATTGACTTGATGAGAGCAAAGACTGCGGCGTGTCAAAGACCGACGATGCACTCGGTGCTCCGAGGTCCTGAAATTTCTTATTAATATCACCCCATCCACAAGAGCTATGAGCGGCATTTGTGCACGAAAAAAAAAAGCTTTATGAAACCCATGAAAATTACTTGAAATTCGAATCCATTTCCAAAGCCGGAATCCGACGGAGCGCGGTTGACGTTTTCATTGAAAACCCTCAGTTCGTCGTCTTCAAAGCGTCGAGTCGACGGCGGAGGAATCAACGGTTGAAAAGCGCTCAGAGCGCCACCCAGAATGTAGTCTCTGAAAGACTTTCCATTGCCGCACGAAACCAATTTCAACCTCGTATTGCCGAACTCGTTCGAGCCTCCGATGACCGAGAGGTCGTCGTCAAAGAAGGCCGAGGGATGGAGCCCGCCTCCATGAGGCCCTCCAGATGCTCCTCCACCCCCGCCTGTCCCTCCTCCTCCCGAGTCGTAGTGGGATCGGCCATCGTTCTGGTGCTGGCTCATAACTTGAGGTAGATCTGGAAACGGCCGAGTCTCATCAGTATTGCAGCCACGAGTCGGGTACTGACAATAGCAATTGGATGAATCTTACTTGGTTGCTTTGCCTCGACAGGCTCAGAGTCGCTTCCCACTCCCACCACGCCAGGACTGCGTGAGCGACGACGTGGTCGTCTCTTCTGATTATGCCGACTTCTTCAACCTCGCTCTTTCTTCCCGGTGACCCACTGTTACCCTGCACCAAATTGGTTTCAGTCGTGATAGAACAAACCTCACACCACCCACCACTTGATTGTGGGCCAAGAAGAAGTTGCAGTTTCTGAAGAAAGTGGAGAGGTGGAAGCTCTTCGGTCTCAGAGACCGCCGTCCTCTTCTACCCGTGTCACTTCGATGCCGTTGTAGAGGAGGCGACACGGCGTCTCGGCGGTCTCTCTTCGAGAGAACTCCAACCGGCGCCCGCGACGCTCGACCCCCTAAAAGCTTCAAGTGAAGAAGACGAGGGAAAGCTCTTTCATCCTCGCTCGGCATCGCATGAATCGGTAATAACGCGAAAAGAGAGAAGAGTCTCCGAAGCAAAGAAGAAAGACGGGGCGACAACGGCGGTTTTTTATGACCGCCTCAGCCTTCTCCCCCAGGCCCGTGGGCCAGACAACAAGAAGAAGAAGAGAGAAGAGGAAGGAAGAAGCGTCGAAATGAGCGAGCGATGAAAAACACACCGATTAGATAAGTGGACACCTTGACGCGCAGCTCAGAATTCCGCTCCTGTATAACTCAAGAAGTCGTGCAGTTTCGGCTTGTTTACCTCAGGGAATCTTTGAAACATTCAATGATGAATCCTCCCCGAGAGGGCGAAGATCTCAAAGACGGAAGCTCCCTGCACAAATCGGAAGGAACTCCCCAGACTGGATCGCCGCACGTCTGCGAAAACATCCAAGGTGCGACCGTTTTTATGTGGATGTTCCCATTTTTTGTCGCCGCCCTCCCCTCCCCCTTCCGAGTACGTAAAAAGAGCTCTGGTCGCGGGGGCCGTGAAGAGGAGACGTGTGTCATTTCTTCATCGTCGCGCACGCACGCAAAAACGCGTCCCTCTCTAAAGGCCGCGCACGCACGACGGCGTCGGCCTCTCGTCCTGGCGGCCAAGGCGCCAGCCGCCGCTTCGGCGCTGATGGTGATGGTGGTGGAGGGGGCCAGGGGTGGAAGGGGCACAAAAAACGAGCGAAAAAACGCCTCACCCTCAGTCACCGCCTGGCACCCCCAGCGCCGGGGCCGCCACGGCCGAGGTCAATACGCCAGAAAAACCACCCTGGAAAAAACGAGCCGAGATGGCAACCGAAGGCGGCCCTCCCATCTCCGACGACGACGGGGAACTTTGATCCTCCTAGCAAGACTTCAGCAAAACAGAATTCTCTTCTGCAAGAGAATGACGATGGATCTCGAAAGAGGAAGCCTTAAAAGAGCGGCCGAGACGATCTTGTGGTCGGAAGAAGCCAAGTCGTAGGGAAGACAAATCTCTTTTAGCTGCTCGTGGCATATGCGCACGAGGGTGCTAAATTCGCGCGCTCGCGCACGCCGCCGTCGCGCCCACCTGGGGCTATCGTCGCCGCCTTCTATCTCACGGCACTTTAGCTCATTAGTTAATCTCGTCGGCGCGCAAGGGACCGCCCTCGACGACTCACCGCCGAGAAGAACTTTCACCCGTCCCTCGGGACGCGCATCAAAACCGGCGCTTCCCTGTTTCAGTCCCTTGATCGTGGGAAAAACCGACCGTACCTTGGGGAAATTAAAACTACCATCTCCCATCGAAGGTCAGCCAAGACTTTTTCTAAGTAAAGCCAAAACGCGAAGAAGAAGAAATGTCCTCACGGTGCGCGGAGAACGGTGGATACAGGCCGAAAAGACTCGGGCGAGAGACGGCGGACGGAGAGGCGGCGAGGGTGAGAGAGGCGTCGGGGGGCCCGGGTTCGCAAAAAAAAATTGTGTGCGGCCCGTGTGTCTGGGGCGCTGGGGTGGAGGGGAGGGCTGGGGGTGACGGCGTGGTGAAGAGAGTGCAGAGAAGAAACGAGAGAAGCGAGAGCGGAGCTGGGGGAGGTCGGTGTTGAAGAGACCACCCAGAGAGGCAGAGAATCGCGCAAAAAACGAGAACTCTGCTGGAGTCGGCGGCGGGCGAGACGCGCAGAGGCGACTCTCGACGCGCGAGAAGAAGAAGTTCGAAAAACGTGAACAACCAATTCAGCCTCCCAAAAGTTTCAGACAAGTCTGCGTTCTTTTTATTTCATGTCAATTTTCATAAAAGAATGATGATGAGGGAAAGGGCCTTGATGCCTACTGGGAAGTGCAGATGGCTCAAGACGAAAGAGGGAAGAAGGAAGAAGGAAGGAACTAGCAAGCAGAAATGGCATGTTCGTGCGTAGAACTTACGAATTATCAGCTTTGATGACGGGCGTGACAACCGCGGACGGCGCCGATTTAACGGATTTCCCTGTTGTGAGGAGGACGTCGAGGTAAAATCCGGTCACGGGAAGGATTGGACGGCACGTGAGGAGACGGCAGAGAAGACTAAGCAGGTGCTGACTAAAAGAGGTGGACACGGTGCCCTTTCAGCTTCACTTCTCCCCCTTTTCTCGAAAGAACTCCGTTGCCAGACATTGCAGATGAAAGTGAAACACTTAGCAGGTGAAAGAAGTGTCAAGTGACTGGCAAGTCGCCCGGAAACTTCTTTGCTCAACAAAATTGCTTTATCACAGTGAAACTCTTCACAATCCTTCAAACTCATTTCGGCGCATGTGGACCGAAGAAGTAGCAGCGTTTCTCCTGGAATGGTTTCGCGATTGAAAGCTTTAGTGCAACCTCAGGAATGACCATGAAGTCTCCAGCACGACACTTGAAAGCCTCTTGGAATTCGGGAAGGTGACGAAGTGCTCCATTTACAGTCACGACATCAGCAGAAGAGAATTCCTCGTTTTTCGGAGTGCTATGATAATTGCAGAAGCTTGTCCAATAGGCGTAGAAGAAGAGCTGCGCATTCGTAATGTTAGAGTTAGGAAAAGCCGGCGCCTGAAATACCAATACGTCATGCTTTTGTTCAGCCAAGTTACGCACGTTAAGATTTGTCGTTTCTTCAAATGCCTTGTAGGCGGCTCGAAGTCCTTCAAGGCTAACTGCGTCGCTGGATACTTGACGCAGCTTGTAAGGACCCGCTTCCATCGCTTCGTCACTTTCAGAAGTAAAACGAGAGTTCGCTTCGAAAAGGCAGCGATCAGCCGCCACATAAGAGCGTGAGCTCTGAAAGTCGACAATGGACGTCCGATTTTCGAAACGCCGTTCGGATCTCATGAACATAAAGGAACGAAAAACTTCGTAAGCGATACTTGTACCGAAACCACCGTACTAAAATTTTAGTGAAACGTCGTTAATTCGATCATTTACAAGAGTGGCTGGATGAGCTCCAATCCAGGGGATTATGTGGACCCCGTTATAGTCGATGCGTGTATTGTTTCGATTGATTGCTGGGTAGTTGAAGATAAAGTTGTTGAAATCGCTAGTTATATACTCGAGAATGTCTCGTGGATACTTTTGAATGACCGTGGAGCGTGCGTATGCGTCGCGTATCTTGTAGTGCCACTTCGTTTTTCCTGGCCTGCAGTTTAACCAATAATTTGAAAGTTTGATGACTTTTACTCACAGAAAGTCTCCAGCATAATAATAGGCGTCTTCATATTCTGTGATCATTTTCTTCACACAGTCGGTCCGATCAACTCCAGTAAGAAAAAGGTTCAGCTGCATGTATCCAAGAACCTGTTGGAAGGTCGCTTCCCAACTCATTTCGTCTGATTTTTCTTTGAAAAGATATTCCGTGTTCTAAAAATATTGAATTATTGTATTGTATTAGAGAAGAGATGTTTTACACGAAAAGTAGTGCTCGTCGCGACTTTAATTCCATTGAGAAGGGTTTGGAGGTCGTCAGTGTTCGAGGACGAAAATTTCTCCACTAGCGCCTGCCGTTCCAGGAGTTTCCAGAAAAGTCGTCTATCGCTGTTGACATCCACATATGGAGGAAAGAGTTCTTCTAAGTTGTGGCCGCACACGGTCACCGCATACATTGCGTCTCCAAGGCTGTCTTGAGTTTTTTGGTGTTAGTTGACTATTTTTCTGGTAGCATATATTAGTGAAGCGTTTTACCCCGGGCAAATGTTGTCGGGTGTGCTAAACTACTTCTGGAGTAAAATGCTTGACTAATATGCTGCCAGAAAAATTCTCAACTAGTCAACCCGAAAAATATTCAAGTAAACGGACCTGGATCTATCTCTTTGTCACAAAGATCTGTTGTGTTCAGCGCTAGCGCCACATGAAGCACCTTGGAGACGTTCTATCGGCAGGTCACATACAATTACAATAACGACGACTAACCGAGTAGCATGAAGTCGAGTTTCCACAACGCGTCAATGTTTCATTTACAAAGATGCTCGGATCGAACTCTTCGATGAATTCATCTCGGTCCTTCTGCAAGCCCGTCACATAAAGATAACATTGAGTTCGTACCAAAATACTGTTATTCTTGTATTTTGCAGCAGTTGTTGAGAAAAGTTTGCGGGTGTCATCCAGTAGCCATTGACCGGGGGCATTTTGTACTAAAAACGAACGAGGACACTTGTGACGATAGAAATCGTCGCAGGGTGAGACATCCCAGTCGATTAGCTGCAGAATCTTGGGAGTAATTCCATCTAGCTCATTTATCGAATTCGCTGTGGATAAAATTGTGACGAGCAAAAGCAGACGTGCAAGCATCGCGACGCCGCCTGGCGTGACCGTGCGCCTTTTTACCTTTTATCAATCTTTCTCGGTCTGAATTCCTAATGAATCATGGCAAAGAAATGAATTTCGTGATTCGGACAATGCTTCAAATGGCATTCTGCTTGCGTTCGCTGGTGATCGAGCATATTCGTGTTTGCAATCAGGGATGCTTGCATTTCGAAGTTTTTCTGTTCAAGTAATCAAAAAAATGACGAAATGAAGGTTTAGTAAACGTCAAAACCTTCTCGCACGAAATTCTTCAGGGGCTGATTCAGTCAGACCAATCGCGTTTGCAGTTCTCTCTCGTTGCATCACCCAGAAAGAGAATAAAACCCAATCACTGAAGCTCTTTGAAGGACAAAAATGGTCTTTCAGTTCCTCTTCTGAATGAAAATGCTTTATTCAAGTGAAATATTGAGGAGTGCTTCAAGCGTCCTCCGGGGCACGCGGACCGAAGAAGTAGCAGCGTTCCTCCTAAAGTTTCCCATCAAGACAATCTTTATGCTTGCCTCAGGGATGGCCATAAAGTCTCCAGCCCGACAGTTGAAAGTGTCCTGGAACTCTTGGAGCTGACGAAACGCGGCGTTCACACGAAACACATTGGCCGAGTGAAAGTTCTCATTCTGGCCATTAGAGTTGCAGTTGACCGCCCAAAAAGCGTAGAAGAAGAGCTGACCGTTGGTGATTTTCACGTTGGGGAACGCTGGCGCCTGCAACCAATTCATTTGCCTTATTGTTTTAACAGTCTAAAAACGTAGAATATGATAACGCAATCCAGTAAAGCCGAATTTCGTTCACCTTCGCATCAAACTTCTTCGCGAAAGCAGTGTATGCTGCACGAAGTCCTTCGATATCCGGTGCATCCTCGGCGACTTGCTTCTTTAGGTACGGACCAGCCTTTCTCGCTTCCTCGCTTTCATTGGCAAACTTCGTGTACGCATCGAAAACACAAGTCTCAGCTGTCACATAAGCTTTTGATTTTTGGAAATCGACGATTGGCTCCACTCCTACAGCGCTTTCACGTTCGTTAAAGCGAGCGTCAGTGAAAGTGTGGAAGATTTCGTGTGCCAAGACAGTGCCAAAGCCGCCGTACTAAAGAGATTTCTCATTCTAATTGTCCGAGTAGCTTACAAGAACTGCCGGATGAGCGTCGATGAAGGCAACGCTATAAACACCATTGAATCGAATGTAGTTGACGTAGTTGACTCCTTGAAATTCTGGTGCAAGAAAGTCGAATTCCAAGTTATCGATATACTCTTTCACATAATCTTCTCTGAGTTTCGAATGTGCGTATGCGTGAAAGAGATCAAATGTGTATGAAGATTTTCTTGGTCTAAAAAGCAGAACAATAAATGTTTGATTTGTTGCGCGTACATTTTAGCCTCCGCGTAGTGATAAGCTTTTTCAAATTTTTCCATTACTTGAGGGAGGATAATGTCGTTTACTCCCAAGAACAAATACGGCACGATGAAAAGATGCTTTTCATAGATCTCATACCAGCTTTGTGTTGTGTTTAGGAAAGTCATAGCCGTTTGTGTTTTGAGATACGCTGTTTTCTAAAAAAAATTTCCCATCTCTCAATATCCAGAAATATTATACCTCGAAGCTATTGCGAATCTCGGTCTTGATATCACTGACAACATCATTGAGTTTGTTGAGATTCGACGTGTCTTCTGCCAACAAGACGTCTCTAACAATCTTTCTTTCCTTTAGTCGCCGATAGAGAAAATCTTCAAAGACGTTCATCATTGTAGCGTTTGATATAATTGTCCTATACGCATCCAGCTCCGAATGATTTCCACTTAGGAGCACGTCAAGCTCTTTTTGAAGGTCTCTTTTCTTGGTTCGCTTGAAAGCAGTCCGAAATATTTCGAAGATGTCCTAAGCGAGAGTGTTGCAATGGTTGTCCAGACCAACCTTGTAACAAGCAATTGATTCCTTGCAGCGGTTTTCTATTTCGCCAAGCAGAACTCGCTCATCCGAATCCGAAGTAAATCCACTTCTATCCTGAGCCGACCCTGGTTTGGGGTTTTTGGGACTTACCAGAATGTTTCCCTTCTCAAAGATTGTCGCATTATTGTCCTCGATAATGCCCTTCAACTTCCTCAGAGCCCAGCGACCTGGAGCCTTGTCAATATCAAGACCACGCGGGCATTTGTGGCGGTAGAAGTCGTTGCAGGGAGAGACATTCCAGTCGATGATGTCAAGGATCTCCTGGGTGAAGCGGTCCGGCTTCGAGGTTTCCTCGGCGGACGTCGACACTGTCAAGAAACCAGCTAAGAGAAACGGCAGAGGAGTGAACATTGTAATCCTCAACTGACGTGAGCATTTTGTTTGTGGCTTTTATGTTTGCTTCGTCGAAGGGAATGTGAAGTGAATGAAAAAAAGAAGAAGGATGCGATTCAAGCGAACATTGAAGAAACTTCGAGGAAAAGGATGTTTCAGACAAAACTTCTGCTTCAAAGATGCACCGATGCGTCAACTTCGAGGACGCAGAAGCTCTCGGCTTCCCCTCCAACATTCGGGGAAACAATTTGGTTGTTTCATGACAGAAAGATTCCTGAGCATGGATTGCTTGAGCGCGCATGGTCTGGTTTAGTGCTCTAAGTAAGATCTTCTACCCATGAAATTGCTTTATTGATGTGATACGTTTCAGACAACATCAATCTCATTGCGGGGCTTTCGGTCCGAAGAAGTAGCAGCGCTCCTCCTAATCAAAAGGAATTCTTTAGGTGGTTTTATAACCTCGGGAATGACCATGAAGTCTCCGGCCTTGCAGTGGAAGGCGTCTTGAAATTCCTGAAGTTGGCGCAACGCCGCATTCACACGATAGACACTCGCTGCGTGGAACTGCGCCATCTCATTGTAGCCATTGCAGTTGACCGCCCAATAAGCGTAGAAGAAGAGTTGACCGTTGGTGATAGTCCGGGAACGCTGGCGCCTGCATCAATTATTATTTTGTACAAGATTCAAGTGTGAAAATCTTACATTGACGTCGGCAATCTTTGAGTAGGCTTTGAAAGCCGCACGAAGTCCTTCAACATCCGGTGCATCCTCAGCGACATGCAGCCTGTTGTGGGGGCCAGCTTTCTTCGCTTCTTCGCTTTCGTTGCCGAACTTCGCATACGCATTCGAAAGGCATTCTTCTGCCGCTTTATAAGCTTTCGATTTCGTGAAATCCACGATTGACTCCACAATGGTATGAGAGTCCCTCTCCTTGAAGCGGGCATCCGTGAAGGTGTGGAAAGTCTCGTGACCCAAGATTTCGCCGAAGCCTCCGAACTAAATTGCCGCATTAACAAATTTGCTGTACTTACACGAACTGCGGGATGCGCGTTGACAAAAGCAACAGTGTAAATAGCGTTGAATCTGATGTAATCAGCATAATTAACAGCGTCAAATACGCTCTTCGCAAAATCTTCCTCTACATTTTTGAGATAGTTAGTTTCATTGAATTTGGAGTAAGCATAAGCATGCTGCAGGTTGAAATTGTAAGAAGATTTTCCAGGTCTGTCAAAAGGATGATCGTATGCCACATACTCACATTATACGTCCAACATAGTGGTAGTTCTCTTCGTAAAACGCGATCATGTTCGTAAGACGCGCCGAGACTTCGTACCACCGAAGAAACACGTACACGCCAAATTGCATTTTCTGAAGTTGCTTCGGGAAGATTTCCGCCCACGTCTTCGTTTTATTTTGATAATTACCGGTTTCCGATTTGAGATAGGCCGTCTCCTTAATATCTCAATATTATATAAGATAAAAATGCTCACAGTAAAACTGTTGTTGATTTCCTCATAAATTTGATGAAGAGCCTCTTCCATAGCGTAGTGACTGGATGAGGAGTTTAGCAGTAGCATCCTCGTCAAGTGTGACCTTTCCTTTAGAATTCGATAGCGCAGAGTGTTTGTGGGGATTGTCCGCGTAACAGCCTTTGATAAGACTGTCTTGTATGCAACCAGTTCCGAGTCCTCGCTTTTATTCGAGGTTTGTTTAGTTGCAGCAGCCCATTCATCTTGTAGATCTATGTTTTGAGTGCGGTTGAAAACGGTCCGAAAGATGTCAAAGACTTCCTGAATCGAGAGTACATTCTTATTCTTCGATCTACATGCCTTGTAGCACTCCGTGGACTCATTGCAACGATCGGAAATCTCCTTAAGAAGCTTGACATCGTCATAATCTTCAGTGAAGTTATTTTGCTCATTCTGAGAGACGTTTCTTGCGAACATTCACAAACCAGAATATTGTCCCCGTCGAGTTGGCCGCTCCCAATCCTTCTATCAATTTCCTCCATCATCTCTCGAGCCCATTGACCGGGCACTTTCTGATTAGGCAATCCACGCGGACATTTGTGGCGATAAAAGTCGTCGCAGGGCGAGACGTTCCAGTCGATGATGTTGAGGATCCCCTGGGTGATGTGGTCCGTGTTCGCGCTTTCCTCGGCAGACGTTGACACTGTGAAGACAGCGAAGAACAGCAGCAGAGGAGGGAACATCGTAATCCTCAACTGAGGTGAGCATTCTGTGCGGGCTTATATGTTCACTTCGTCCATTGGAATGTGAAATGAATCAGTAGAAGAAGGGAAGAAGGATGTGCCGAGAGGAAGTGTCAAAACAGACGGTTTGGAACGTTCTCGATATCCGGTGCGTGTAAAGGCAGGTGCGGGCAGGTGTAAGAAAGGCAGGCGCACGCCTGCCCGTGTAAAGGCAGGCGTGCTGGAGCCTCGGGCAGGTGTACTGCCAACTTCCAAGCCC
>JAQIXL010001335.1:0-18928 GCA_034700245.1 Poikilolaimus oxycercus
TTCGTCAAGGGCGGGATTCGAACCCGAGAGCCTCCGAGTGCCACGAGTGCCGCGAGTGCCGCGAGTGCCGCAAGGTTAGGACACGGCCACTATGGTTCCTCGAGTGAAACTATTAGATTATGCGAGCAATTTGCGATATGCACGGTGGGGTAGCAGAGAAGAATTTCTCAAACTTGGCAAGCGCTGCTGAAAGGAGAAAAAACTTGAAACGTTAAACCATTTTGCCTCATTTAATGACTAAAGCGTAACAAAACTGCCACAAGCGAGGAGAACTGGATGTTGTAGTTTGTACTTCGGCTGACTCGCGCCCATTCAGCATGTTTCACAACATTTCCGTGAGCTCTCACTCAAAAGGCAGGCCTTCAATGCTCCCTCTTCATATTTGCGCGTGAACTGCTTGACTAGCTTGCTTTCACAAGTGTTTGGTTCAGAGATCATCGTCTGTTCTAGGCACACGCATGGGCAATCGATTGACCCTAGAGCCCGTGTCTGCTTCGGAAGCGCCGTTGTTCCTCTGGACCGAGATATTTCTTCGCGCCGACGCCACAACTTTGGACTCAGTTCATCGAGTTAGTTGCTTCTTTTTGCACTCAACGAGATTTTAGTGTTGTCGCTTATTTAAAGAGTTGCTAGCCGATCAGTCATTCTGGCTTGTGAAATGCGAGCGAGAGGGCATCGGTCTGCCGCCTCTGGAATGGCGTCCTCTGCTACGTGATCGTTTGGATTATCGTCTTGTCTACCTTCACAAGCCTTTCTATCGCAATGTCCTTCCTCAACTCCGACCAGGGATGGAAATTCGCGACGCTGTTCGAGAATTTGACTGGCGAATTCGTGATGGCGGTGATGGGTTAGTAATTTTTTTAGAGCCAAATGACTGATTCAGCCTGACTATCGAGTCGCCTCCCGTCGGCAGCGTCGAACAGAGTCCACAGATTCCTGTTTGCCTTGCAACAAGCTATGGGCGATGCACACGGCATTTGATTGTGGATTTTGAAAAACTAGGAATTTCGGTTGGTCTAGTTTCCTTTTTATTGCAGAAGTGGGTTCTCGATAGAGTTCGTCCAGTAATTACCGTTTCGGAAGACGTTGCTCCTCGGTTTGACTGTGGATCGGTCTACAAGGTACAGTTTTAGCTATTCTGCCACTTCTGTGTTTGGGGTTTAGCTCGAAGCATGTTTGGATAAAGAGCACAGAGCATTCGTCAAAGCGAGAAACGATCCTCGCCTTCTCAGTACCGAGAGACAATGGCCTCAATGGAGTTGTTTTGTGATGCTTTTACTTCTACATAAAAATTTTGCCAGGTGCTTCCTGGGAGACTGCCACTCTAACATTCAACGACTACCCGGTAGGCGTTCGGCAGCTGAATGTAAAATCAACGGGAGGCGACACTCAAGGTTGGGCTGGTCATTATGGATCGAAGTGGGCCAACACGAGTGTCGTCATTTCGTTTCCATCGACGATCGAAATAAAGGACGACGGAGAAGTCGGTCAAGATCAGGGAAACAATGACTCGTCCGATTCTTTTGACGATGTACCGCCTGTTCCAAAACCGAAAGTTATCCCAAAACCAAGGAATCGTTTGACGCGCTTCTTGGCCAGGCTAAACCGTCACTGAATTGTCAATACAGACTGAAACTTACCGGTGTGCGAATAAACATGTTTTTCTACTAGATGCGCGCATAATGCAAGGGGTACACAGAATGCTGGGTTTTGTAGAAGCACAGCAGAATTGTAATAACGAGGGGAAAGGCGATGCTGAACTTCGAGTGAATGTCCAATCTTCACACAAACAACAATTTCTACTTATCTTTCTTTGTCCATTCTTCACGTTCAAAAAGAGGCAATTTTCATGACAAACTGTAGTTCGTTTCCCCTTCTGCAGGCCTTCCCTCTCCGAGTTAGGCACAAAACACTTCGCTGCAAGACTTTTCCTTCTTCTTCCTCCCCCGCGCCCAGTCTCTGGTTCCTCTAGAGAAAACTATTAGATTGCGGCGAGCGCGGGAGCAATTTGCGATATGCACGCCGGCGTGAAAAATGCGTTTTCTCTGGCCTTCTGGCCTGCTGGATAGCCTAGGGTGCAGAGAATGGTGCAGAGATTATTCCGCCTAGAATCGCTTGCCGGATCTTGGCCGCTTTTTGTTGGTCGCTCATGGAGCAATTTTCCGCTCAATCGTCACATCAAAGGCTTTTTTCTGAATCAAATACTTCCTTTCTACGTGCTGCGCGAACTTTTCCTGCGTCTATTTACTCAGCTTCTTCCTTGGAATGCATTGAAACACCTAAAAGTGATCGAAAAAAGAAGTCTTTGCACCGATTCTCTGTGGGTGGTAATTGTTTTCCAGCCCGACACGCCGATTCCATTTGTTCTCCTCCCAGTTCGTCGAGGCCAGTCCACCCCCGTCGCTTTGTCGTTTCCTTCCCCCGTAAATGGCCACAATCATAAGGCCTTCAAAGAAGTACTCACTTCCACTTCTTGTTGTTGTCGCCTTCTTCTTGAGGAGGAGGAGGCGACCCTCTCGTTATTGTGACTTCAAAAGTGGAAAGAGTCTTACAAATTTATGCGGAGCCTGCAATTTTCAACTCGAACTTTGTGGACTTCTTTCTGAGAGGGAAATACATGAACGTTTGGATTTTGAACTTCCTTCATCTTGAGAGAGTGAGTGGAAGTTTCTGCTTTCACCCCAGAAGTTATGCGAGTACGAGAGTAAAATGAGAATTCTCGATTTCACTGCTAGTTGGTTAGAAAACGCAATGCACTGATTTGCCTGCTTCCGGTTCCCGTGGCCTTTTCCTCTTCATTTTCGCTCGCCGTTATTCATGCGGTGTGATTGAAATTTTTCGTTTTGGAACTTCATCGTTTCAAGCTTTGGAAACGCTCAGTGGCTTCCGTGTACCATGAGGAATGCAGAGTTACGTGAATTCAATGACCTCAAGAATCCTTCGCGCCCCCTTCCTGCTCATTAGGGGATTGTTTTCGTCTTCATCCTTTCTCATTTTGTAGTTGTTTGCTCTGCCAGCCGTCACTGTGCTGAAGAATTCTGAGATCATTGAAAAACCTTCCATCCTTCCTTCCGGTAGAAAAGGAATCAGAATCTTCCGTTCCGAAATTGAAGCAAACCCTTGCGCAAACATGAAGAGGGCATCGACGCTTGGGGGCAGGAGTATGGGAACGCGAATCATCAAGGTTGCATTTGGTCGCTCGACGAAGGCGACTTTTACGTGTTTCCTTGACCCCCACCCCGCAAGTGTCGTACTTGGAACAGGAAGGAAGAGGAAGCCCCACCTCCATTCACACTTTCTCTACTCTCCATTTATTGCCTTGCCCTTATGCCAGTCTCACTCACCGCTCTGTTTTCCCTCGAGAGGTCGTTTAGCGCAAATTTACTGCCTGTTGCGCCTGTGAGTGAATAACCTTGTACTTCCGCGTGTAGTCCAAGAGATCTGTGCTTTCTGACCACGAAGATCTTTGCTTCCTCTGGATAAAAGAGACCATTTCGGAATGTTACAGCCGCATTTACTTCCTTTTTGTCGCCAATGTTGACCCGGCTGGAAATCCTCGCTCGGTGCGCGAACCCTAACGAAGTGCTATTTCAAGGGCGTTTTGCGGGGGTGGATGTGGTCCAGGGTTACGCACCCCTTGGGAAACTGATGAACACTTATAAATATAGGTTCAAGTAGACGTCTGCTGTTTTTCATATGAAAGTGTGCTAGAGAGTTGTCGTCTAAAGAGGAGGAAGAGAGTGGAGTTTGACCTTCCTTGCAGACGAGGTCGAAGAGAAGGAGGAAGATGCCGAGAGGGCATTGATTTCATCCCGTGAGCTTCGTTCTTCATTCGCGACTGACGACAGCCGCCGCCGTCCGCCAGGACCAATTCCTCCCCTCGTTCGTCTTTCAAAGGCTCGAATGCAGCCAACGTCATCTCGAGGAACACCAAGCGCGACTTCCAATGATGACCTCCCTCTCAGGATGCATCCTTTTTATTTGTGAAGGTCTTCCTTCTTTTTCAAAGACATCTTTTATGTTTCAGGAAGTATCGTCGTGCTTTTCAATGCCGCCCTCGCCTTAGCGATTATAGTACCGAAAAAGATTCGTGCAAGGAAGGAGTTTCTGGTTTTAGCTGGTAAGTTTAAACTCAAGATATAGCAAAGAAAATTTAGGGTCGTCATTATCAGACGCCATGTTTGCCATGGGTTTCATCGTCTCAGGGATTGAACGCATCTTTCTCATTGCGGCGGGCCAAGGTGCCTCAATACATTCTTATTAGTCTTGTCTCACAATCAGCTGGAACTCCCAACCGTTTTTCTTCACACATTAAGAATGTTTCATTTGCAGATGAGCGGTTTATTCCTCGAAACGAATGCCTGACTCGTTTCTCCGTCATTCTCCTACAAATCTCCAATCCTCTGACCGGAGCCTGGATCATCGTCGGCGCTTTTGATCGCCTCCTGGCTGTCCACTTTCCAAGCATCTATCTGCAGATGAGAGAAAAGTATACGCTGACTATTTGTTTGGGTAAGTCTCTCTGGCCTTGATCTAAAGTCTTTAGTTCCCTTTGTGTACGCACTCGGTTTTCACGCAATTCACTGGATTAATGTTCAACGAGATACCACTTCTGTTCATATTTTCTGCCTGGTGGCTGATGCATCGTTGCCTTTCTTTGTTGTTCTACATTCCTCCATCAGGTTGGATTGAATAATTTCTCGACCTGACAAGCTTGCAGATTCGTCTTCGTTTTAATCAGTGCCTTGATCCACATCGAATTGATACTTTGGCTGAACAGTTGCTGGAAATCTGGCGCCGACAAGGCCCCAATGCTGGTGTGCTTTGAAACAAAAGATGTACTACGAAGTTTAGAGCAACGCTGCAAGCACGAACTATCCGACACAAAATGCGCAAAGGAAACGACTGAAACAGGCCACGACAACGCTTTGTAAGAGTTTGAAGTCCAACGAAGAAAGTCTTGCAGCTCTGATTGTTGTGAACGCCGTGATCTTCATGTTGGGTGCGGATGTTCTTGTTTTGGTCTTCCGTCAACTAGCAACGAATCAATACGTTTCGCTGCTCTTCCTAACTAAAGCGACTCTCAACTGCGCCATCGTTGTTACAAGGCATCGGGTGCGTCTTTTCGTTTTGACTTATCCAATTTTTTTAGGAGCTCCGAAAAGCAGTCGTTCAACAATTGAATCGTCTGCAGAAAGAACCATCAAAGCCGGCATCGTCAAAGATGATCAAGAATAGTCCGACGGGAGACATGGTCGTTGTGAATTGAAGTTTTTTTTAATTGCTTCAGCCTAAAACAAAACTGTGATGATTTGTGCGTGGCCTTTGTGAATAAACGTCAGAAAGTGTTCAGTTAAGTGGACCTTGGATGAGTGCTTTGTATGTTCCCCGTTGCCGAGAAAAGTCCCATCGTCACTTTACCTTCGAACATGTTCTTGCTAAAATGTCTCTCTTTCAACCAGTGCGGAAGTTCTCGGTCTTGCCGTTTAGGGTTATTCGAGCGTGAGCATGCAATGAGCATGCTCGATTTTCGTCCCGTTGCAAAGAGAAACCTGAAGAGAGGTCAGTTCAACTTCCAAACGTGTTACGTTTCTTGCGAGAAAACGGCTGCATTGATTAGTCTAGACGTATTCAATTTCAATTTTTTTTGTTACAAGAAGGATCGCGAAGATGAGTTCACGATGTGTTTGTCTATTTGGATGTTCGTTAACTGAGCTGTCACGTTCGAAGCAATGAGAGAGACTTTTGGGACGTTTTTCACCTGCTTTCTATTTATTTGTCGAGCTCTTGTTTCTCATTTAACCCGCTTGCTCTACGCAACAGAAACCAAAAACTGCATCTCGTAGTCTTATTTCTCTTGGCAACTTCCTTCCTTGGCCTCTTTCCAGTGACGAGGTCGTTGAAGAAATTTGTATCGCCTTTTTCTTGCACTGGTGAAAAAGCTTCCGCGTATCGTTTAAGGGGTCCGTGCTCTGTGATTACAGAGTCTTTCTTTTGCTCGCCACGTGAAGTCTTTCATTAGCAACGCGCGTTTTTACTTCCCCTTTTCGCTGTGAATGTTGATCGGGCAACAAGTTGTTGCAGTTTGGTGCGCGAACCTCTAACGAAGCGCCATTTTAAGGTCGTCGTAGGCGGGGAGTCGTTTCTTGTTAGTATTCTCAATTGAACTCGATAGATGAATCAAGCAGATTTTTGCGCGTAATTTGCTCTCGCGTTACCATTAAAACTCAAGTTTTTGCTCCTTCAGATAGCGTCAAGGAGGACAGATTGCCTGGTTTCCGCAGAGGGCAAGAAGCAAGCAACAAGCAACGTGATGACCACGATCTCTGGATGTGTTCTTTTTATCTGTGAAGGTGACTCTTTCAAATTTTTCCCAACGCATAGTTTAGGGAGCACAATCGTCTTTTTTAATGCCGCTCTTGCACTAGCGATTGTTGCGCCAAAGAAAATCCGCTCGAGGAAGGAGTTTTTAATTTTGGCTGGTACGTTGAATTTTGAGACGGAATGATCAAAAAATTCAGGAGCATCTTTGTCTGACGCAGCGTTCGCATTAGGCTACTTTGTTGCTGGAATCGAGCGAATTCTTCTCATTTCAGCAGGTCAGGGTGAGTTCGGCAAACCTTTTAAATCTTGGAGAAAAACCAACTTGCAGGCGATGACCTTATTTCCCGCAAAGATTGTCTTTCTCGTTTTTCCGTTCTCATTCTCCAAATATCAAATCCTCTCACGGGGGCATGGATCATCGTTGGTGCAATTGACCGATTACTCGCGGTGCATTTTCCAAATTTCTATTTTCATCTGCAGAGGAAGTACACACTTTGCCTCTGCCTGGGTAAGTTTTTCCTAATTGCAAGAGAGAGTGCTTTTAGCTCCGCTCGCATACGCCATCGGACTGAACAGCATTCACTGGATTGTCGCTAGCTATAAACGAGACACCACGCCTGTTCCAATTCTCTGCCTTGCAGCTGACGCAGCGCTACCCTTCTTCGTTGTTCTTCATATTGCGATTAGGTTTCCTTTTTGTTCTTGGCAGCGCAAAATCGCTAACGAGACTAGCATTTGAGCAGGGTTTTCAGATTTGGGTTCGTCCTAATCAGCGCTTTGATACACGTTGAATTGATTTTTTGGCTCAACAGTTGTTGGAGATGTTGTCAGCTGAAGCTCTTGCTAGTTGTTAGCACTAAACCAAGTTGAATTATTCGTGCCACTTTTCGAAATGTTCTTTAACCATCTTTGCCAGGCGAAAGTCAGTGTTTTGTGGAGGGGGGGGGGGGGTCAGTCGCCTTGAGTTCATTGCACTCACAAGTCGGTCGCTAAAGTTTGACTAGCACCTAGCGTCTCTAGTTTCTGGTTGATTTGTAGCACTATGGCCTCTGGTTGTCTTTGCCGTCATCTGGCACTGGCAGAAAGCAGCCGTTTGCTTCCTTCACCCCGCGCTTGTTTACCGAAGAGTAGTTCAAAAGTCGCGCCCTGGAGCTGTTCTCAAGGCAAGTCGTCATGGCATCGAGGTCTCTCTCACTACTGCTCCTAGTCGTCCTTCTTCAATGGACATGGGCACAGCCTAAGTTTGCCACTATTTGTAAGAGTTAAGCGACAAAGATTTAGAAGCACCCAGCAGCTCCAACAACTCTTGGATCAATCATTGACTGAAGCCCAATCACAGCTTCATCTTGGTTGGGGTCAAAGTGAGTTTGCCGAAATTCATGCTCAAAGAGTTTTTAGACAACCCTCTCATCACGGACTTCAAGAGCGGCGATCCCAACATTCTCACGCACGACATAATTCTGGCAAGTTCTTCAGCAGTTGTGAAACAAATAACTTCAGGCGCTTCGACAAGTGATCGTCACTCGATATGGTGTTCAGACTCTGCAGCAGATGACCTCCATTGATCAGTACTTCCGTGACGCTGTCGCTCGAGCCGTGCAGGCCAATCAACAATCTTAAGGCGGAGGAAGCAGGCCAATACATTCAATAAACATCTTGTGCGTTTTTTTGCCAATTTGTTTGGATTTCCTGCAGCGCCCTTCTGGCCTGATTTGTGGTAGAGGCGGCTGTAGTTTGCAGTTTTAGTTCTAGGGATCAAAGGCACGCCTGCAGGAAAAAAACGAGAAGACCGAGGCTATGGTTCCATGAATGGAGGAACGTTGAGGGCGCAAAGCCTAGTTCGCTTCACCAAAATCGCTCAATATTCGCAGCCGCTGTTTTTCTACCTTCAAGCTATGCAAGACTCATGTGCTTTTTGTATTTTGTGTTTTTTGGGTCACACTTTGCGGTTAGAATGATAAAATTTAACGTTGGGTTGTGAAGACTAGTGGAGAAGATGCGGAAGGAGAGGGAAGGCGGCCAGCTGGAGGAAGATCGAGGACGCCGTCTCCGTCGCCTCATCTTGGTAATCGCTCTTGAGCAGCTTCACTTCCAAAGTCGACTCCTCGCGTCCTCGAGGCTGCTCAGTAGATTCTGCTTTCGTCGTTGAAGGCTTCGTCGGGAAGGTCAAAGGCTCCGTTTTCTTCACGTCGGTTGTCGGTCCAAGCGGCGTGGGGTGCGCAGCGGGCACCGCGGCTGTTGACGGCGTCGATTCCTTCTTGAGACTTGGCGACTGCGACTTCTCGGCGGGTTCCTTGGTCCTTTCCGACACAATCGGACTCTCGTGGGTAAACGCGTGATGGTGACCTTGGGCCACTTCTGCCGTTACCGTCTTGCCGGGAGTCTCCATAATCGTTTCCGTTGATGTCTTCATCGTTGTCTTCTTTGTCGTTGTTGAAAACTTGGTTGTAGTCGTTGGCATAGAGGCCGTCGACGGCGTCGTTGGATCGTTGAGAGCGGGTCCGTAGACAATGACACAGTCGAAGAGAGGATAGCACCTGAGATTGTCGTTTTCGAACGATGCCAACTTTGCATCCTTTCCGGTTTTCGCCAAATGCGCCGCGATTGGCAAGTTCATCGCTTCACTTTCGCAATTTGTAAACTCCGGGGTCGCGTAATCCACTTTGCAGCTCCCATTCGTAATTTCATGCCGACTAATGCCGGAAGTGCTGAAAACGGTTTCCTGCACATCGCTAAAGCTTACAAAAACGTATAGAAGAACATGATTTGTTTTCCGCCGGCCTTGAACTTCACATTGTACTGCGTCTGTGCCAGAAAGTGATATTCCCAGGTGAGTCCCTTGGGCCTGGGATCATAGTTGCCGTCGAGGTCTTCGAAGCCGAAGTGCTCGCGGAAGTCCATGTCAACCAGCGAGAAGATCGTGTACTTGGTCTTCGGCGAGCCAATTGTCGTCCAAATTTCATTGACTTCCTTCTTGCAAACGCCTGCAGACAATTTTCATGTTTAATACAAATTACCTTTGAGAATCTTGTAAGCGTTCATATCTTTCGGTTGGAATGGAGCGATGTTTGAGGGTGTCAGGAAATAATTCTTCACAAATTCCATCTAGAAAGCGAGTAAAAGCAAGCAGAAAAAGAAACCTTGAAGCAATCAACGAAGAAACCGGTAAACTCCGTGCAAGGCGTAAGGGAGTCAAAAGTCCAATTGGCCCATTCCAGGATGGCAAGGCTGTTGAAGCGGTCAAAAATCTCCTCCAAACGGCCACTAGGACAAAATTTCGGCTGTCCTATTCCATGACACCTCGTTTTCGTTGACTTATCACCGCACACCGTCTGGAAATAACGCCTCGGGTCCTCCGGTACATGCAGCACGATGAAGTGTGGCCAATATGTGGTAGGCCTCTGCGGTTAGAATAGTAAGTCTTGTAGAAAATGTGAACAAACATTCATTAATACACAAGGCTTAGGTGCATAGATGACCGAGTCATTAGGATGCGTGAAAGACCAATAGAGGTCAACGGGATTAAATTGATAGATGGTCTGAAACTGTTAGCAAAACTGGTGCGGATACCACATTGGGACGGTTGGGGTCATCGGTGACGGCCCGGACGCCGTGGAGGAGAAGGAGGAAGCCGGCGAGGAGGCTGAGAACAACGAACTGACGTCCCGACCACATTCCGCAGCGAAGACACACGAGATATGGGGGGATTGCATTATCATCAAAAGCACATACATAGTCATGCATTTATCTAGATTTCGATTAGAATCGTTTCTCCGCGCGTCAAAATGCGCTGATTCTAATTTTTCTTTAGAATGGTAACACTCAGTCAGCATTTTCAGACTTTGAAGGAATTGAATGATTCGTACTGCGCAGGTACACGAAAGGCGATAACATTCGTCCGTTTGTGGGTACTTTAACGACGGTTGTCGCTTTTGTAAGAGTGTTGCCAGTAGACAAAGTAATATACTGCGGTTGAATCACTTGATTGGGAATTTGTTCCGCTATCTGCGTTATTCATCAAGGCAAATCATCAGCCCTTTTGCCTTCGCATTTGCCTTCCACTCGTCGCTTTCACCCTTTTGTCTCCCTTTTGTCTCTCAAGAAGTGCCCAACTTTAGGCGCATGGTTCGACTAAACTGGTCTTTTGTCCTCCTACTTCTTCTCGACACATTCATCAATGTTGAAGCTGAATTTCTTGAGTCCGAGTGTGGAGTTTCCAAGGGCTGCCTCTTCCTGCCGTCTGACTGCAAGACGGAATGCCCTGGATCTTTCAGCTACATGGTTTGTTGCTTATTAGCAAAAACGTTTAAGATCGACAATGATTATTTGGTTGTTGAACTCCAGCGAAGGGGCGTCGTCAACAATGAAGAATATATTGCCGTTGACTTCTTGAAGGACGTAAGCATTGTCAAAATCGAAAACTTTTTGGAATTACTTAAATCTAGGAGGATAGGTCTATTGTTTCCTGCTCGAAGGGAACTGGAGCAGAACTTTGGTATAGTTCGACAAAGCATACAGGCGAGGCCGTGGTGAGTTGCGTGATCAATAATCAGGAGAGATCGTTCGCTTTCAGTCGATGGAAGGAGTTGTTTCACGTGTCAAAGTCTCTTTGATAGAGCAAAACTTAGTCTGCACGCTTCGAAGGAGACTTTTGCCAGAGAAGGCAGGCCAAGTAAATTGCCATACGCATTTGATTAAACATATCTGGTGCAGGATTTTTCTCTTAAGTGGCCGTGTGATGTGTGGGTCTCAATCGGAGACGTCTCGGACAAACGTTAGTTTTCCCGCCAAGTTAAAAAAACAAACTCTCAGAACTTCTGCCTCCTTCCAATAAGACTGCGCACAAGGGCGTGTATCTCGACAAGTACAGGATGATGTCGGGGAACATGACGACAAGAACGTCGTCGCCGACCACCACTGCAGATGCTCGCAGAACAACGTCGTCGATTGCGAGTACGATTTTTAAAATTCACTTTGCAGAGACAGTGACTTTGCAGCATCGAAGACGGAGAGAAGCGACAAAACACCGCGTGATACGACCACTAGTGCTGAAGAAAAGGGATGTAGGCGCAGCTCGAACGACAAGCTTGTCATCTCTCACGGTATGATAAACATTTACAGTACCAGACTTGACAGCCATCCTGATGGTCGTCGGCTGGATGCTCTTCCTCTCCACGGGCATCCTCTTCGCGAGAGGATATCGAGAAGCCTTCAATGGAGGAACTATAAAAGGTCTCTTTATCTGGTACCAGGTCTGCTCATTCAAGCAAATCAAAACTTTCAGTATCATCGCATCCTCAACACGATCGCACTGTTGTGCACCATCGGCGGCTTTGTGTGCATCTTCTGTGCGAAAGGCTGGTCATGGAGTGGTCCGAGTTCGGACCATATGGTATGAGGCAGGCATATTTGTCTGAGATTTCGACTTTCAGAGCGCGAAGTCGATCCACTCGCTGCTCGGCCTTCTCGCCTGTGTCTTCGCCTGGGCTCAACCAATCAACGCCTTCCTTCGATGCGAACACGAGTCGAAGTCTCGAGTCATCTTCAACATCCTTCATCGTGGTCTCGGACTCGCAGCTCTTCTCCTCGCATGTGAGGCTTTTGCCCAGAAATCACTGAATTAGTCATTGCGACGTTCATCGCCGTCTACAGCTTCGACGACATCTTCCAAGAAAGCAAGGTCGCTTTTGGGTGCTACGTCGGCTTCCTGGTCATCTACGGTCTGGCCTTCGTCATCCTCGACACCCTTGTTGCGAGGTTTTCATTTACATGCAATCGAAACTGAATGAGCAGGGCGTATGTGACCACCCGTCGCTGGAGTTTCTTCAGTGGAACGTCCGTTGCAATGACGGAGCCAATGGGCGACGACTTATACATCGAAACCAACGCTGAAAGGGTAGGAGTTTTGTGACCGGATTTTGTTTCAGTACAATGAGGTTAAATATCTGATTTTGTGCTTCCACCTCGTCGTCGCTGTCAGTGTCTCTGTGACTCTGACGGTCTCGGTTCTCAACAAGCCGTTTGAATAAAGTATCTATACATAAATGCTTAAACGAATAAACATGATGAATACACGAAGCAAGAAAGTAACACCGAGACGAAAAATGAGAAATGGGCAGAATGGAGTAGTAGAAGATTGTATGGCGAACTCGTGAATGGTGAGAAAAGAGATCCTCTTATAAACAAGCTCCTTACATAGAGCAAAAAGGTTGAGAACTGCAACGCCTTATGTGAGCATCAACAATCAAGATTCACCTAATTTTCTAGATGATTGTCAATGCGTTATATGAAGTGAGGAGATCTTGATCAGTGGTGCACGAGGCAAGTATGTCTCCTCGAGTTCGACGCGAATGTAGACGCGAGGACTTGATGCTGTGAACAGTTCGATGAAGTGCCAACTTGAAGTAGTCGTCGAAGTTCTTTGTCCCTCGAAACCCGACAGAAGCTTGCATCGAAATTCCTGAAAGTTCACAAAAAGTGTGTTTGAAGAGTTCAAATAACCTCAAGACTGGGAACCCGGTTGTCGTGAATGAACTCGCACAGCTTGACGCTTACGTCGCAGACGCCTCTCGTTCCATTGGCAATTGATCGAATAATTTCATTCAAAGCTGCGATTGTCACCTGAACATGCATTTAGCCAAGACTTTAGCTAGCGCGTTTACGTGAGATGAGAGGAGATACTCAAAATGCGGTCGTCTTGAAAGAACCAAAAAGCTTTCGTCGTCCAATGAGGAACAAAGTGTCTAAGCTCTTGCATCGTTTCGAAACTGCAAAAGTTAGTTGTACTGTAAGTCAGTTTTACTCTTACCCAAAGCTTGTCGATGCCTTCAAAATTCTCGTAGTTGAGAATGCGTCGATTGGCTTGTTCGTCGGTAATCTTTAGAGTCACTGTCAATGGACGAGAAGATCGAAACAGCGATTTAAGTGAGTCCACAAGATCATTGGAGACACTTTTTACCTCGCTTATACTCTGAAATCTCTTCTTGCATTAGGCTAATTAAACTACGTTGGAATATAATCCGCTTTTGTCAAAGTAATTGACCAGCAGTCGGCGTCCAGTCTTCTGCGTCAAGACACGTTTCACACTCTCTAGCGTTTCAACTGGACTAAGATTGTTAATATCGTCAAAAGCAACCTCGGAGGAAGTAGAGTTCAATTGTTGAGTTGTTCGATTGAACGGTGATGGCACGAAGTAGCAGTTCACGAAAAACATCATGAGCTTGTTGGGAATTTCTCGTCTTCACTTCAAAGACATGCTATTCGAAGCGACTAGAATTTGATCTTTCCATAGAAATTTCACAACAAACCGATTGCCTTGGTAATCCTCGATGAACGTCGGTGAGTGAAACTTGAAAGCGTTTTCCGAACTCAAAAGTGACCTAACGGAATAATATAGGACTGAGACAAGATGGGAAACTAAGACGAACGGAATCCAAATGAGAGAGAATTCTAAGAGTGCGAAAAAGTTAAGCAGAAATACAATGATATTCCTTTTGTTAGTGTTCTGGGGTAATTGAAGATTGGGCTGACGAAGTTGACTGACGGCCGCGCCTTGAACGCCAAGGATTGGCAGTAGGCCAAAAAAGAGGGAAATACCAAGCGCGTTACAACCGGGGCAAAACACACCAACGCAAACGAAACTTAGAAAAACTAGAAAAGCGTTGATACAAATAGGTATTCCGCAGAAATCCTTGTTGATGGGAGTGCAAAGCCTTGAATACCAAGTGCATTCTCCTTGACTTGGTATTATTTGGAAGACTCGAAGCGGACGCGTCGACTGAGTCTCTTTGGAAGGTCGTTGAACAACGGTTTGCGTTGGGTTTGTGAGAATTTCGAGTTGAATAACACCATCGTGAAAGAAAAGCAGGCTAAAACGATGCTTATTAGCAGCTTTTTAATTGAGCAGCAAACCTGTGCTTGTTGATAATCTCGTTTAGACGCCTGCCAGACCGTGAGAGGCGACTGAGACAGCGAAGATCAAGGCGGTACAATATTTCCTCGACAAGGAAAGCGTCGTACAATTGAAAGATAGACATGATCTAAAGAGCTCCGCCAGCAGCCGAGTGTGGGAGTGTGGGCACGGAGAGGACGCCGACCAGCGAGCGGGATGTTGCGAAATGGCACGTTTGGGTCACTCGAGTGGTCAACGCGCGTTATCTCCTGCGCAAGACGTTGCAAATAACAGTGCTAAACTGCTGCGAATTTCAAAACCACTTAGAGCGCGACGAAACGCTTTCAGTTTTCCATCGGTGGACTGTGAATGGCGAAGGATTGCGAAGGATTTTAATTGGCACAAATGAAGAGAACATCCAAGTAATTTTATCATCGGGCTTTATCATCAGCATAAAAATCAGAAAAGAGAGTATCCGCGCATGGAGCAGGAATCGTAGGAGTCAATCGTCATTTTGTAGAAGCCCGTCGGCAGGTAACCTACAATCAATTCTCGTAAAGTGTGTCAAGAAACGCTAAACCAAAAAAATATTTGCTTACGCTTTGGCTCGGTAGTATCGAAACCATCTGAAAACTCTAGTCTTAACTGATAAAGAAAACTCACAAGAGGGCTTGACACACAGCACTGGGATGAGCGAGCGACAGTAGCGAACGCGCCACAACAAAGTTCGGCGGTCAACCGTTGCGCAGCGAGAGCCCAACGCCATGCCGAGCGGTTCACCGGGGCCCCAGCGCGTGAAACGCGTGATGTTCAGCTGAAATTTGATACAATCAGATAGAAGCTTTATCATCAGCATAAAAATCTTACAGAAGCGACCATCTTTCCAATTTATAACCTTTGTATAAAAGCGAGCATAGACTTACAGTAACGTTGGATTTCAGGAGATTCCATGCGAAGGTCCGACCGAGATTGTGGTCTGCAAGAGACATCCAGATCTCGCTGCCATCAATTCCAACCTAAACGAGCATTGTATCAAATCAAGCGAAGTGTCTTACAGCAACATCAGACCAGATTTTTGAATCTCGAAGGAGCGAGTCGTCGACGCCGTCGATCTCGTTGTACAAGGTTGCCGAGAGGTTGCGACAATACGCATCTGCTTCTTGCCAATTCATTCGACGCGGACTTCGGTGCACGCAGCGTCCATTCGAAAAGGACCAGCCTCTTTCACACTCTAAACTTTACTTTACTTTGTCAAAACACACACAAACCAGGATAAAGAATGTCGATGAGCACGCCGTTGGGATCGTCGACCATCCTGTGAAGATTTCCGCTCCATAGCTTGCCTGCAAATGTCAATCGTGTAATGCGCCCAAATAGAGGCTAATGATTACCGTCGGGTCCAAACCACTCTACAGGCTTCGTCCTCATTGAGTGAAAGACAATGTGGCCAATCGCCTGAGCTGAGGCTCTCGCATTCGTCGAGTCGCTTTTGTTTTTGCACTCCATTGCGCTCATTTGGACTGTCTCGAATGAGTTCACGTGAAGAAGGGCCACCGCTTCGAACGCCTAAAATCGTCTTCTTCTTACTCGTTGACGCAACGTGACGTATCACCGATGAAGATGACTAACCTTCCCAATATTGTCGCTGTTTATGAAGAAGGCGTGATCTGTGAGGTCGTTTTCGTCAATTCGACTTCCGGATCCACGACAGTAAGAATCAGAAGCCTTCACAGCGTACAACTGCAAGCTTAATCTTACTAGTTTTTAGATATTGCCAACTAGGGCAAGACTTTAGCCGTCCCTTATTTAGAAATCCAGCGAATCGCTAGAATGTACTCACCACGGTTCCGTGCTTCTCATTGTACTGCGATACATTCCAAGAAAGGTGCGTATCCTGCATGTTGTAATAGCAATCGAAGAAGCCAAAAATTGTCGAGTCTGGATGCGAGAAGGAGATCTCGGGCATGTGCTCCTCATATCCATAGGAACAACAGCAGCCCGTGCGGCATGTCTCGGGCTGTCCATCACGAAGGTGAGCAAGTGAGTTGAGGAACTCGGTTGGCTCGCGAGTATCCACTAGTTGCATCAAAGGTCCTGCAACGGTTGCCTTTCATTATAATCGTAAGGCACTGGCTTATTTCGTCTGTCGGTGAAATAGATTGATACCTGTTGTTGTGTAGGCGTATGCAACAAACTTGAGTCGGCGCGAACGGCCACTGTACGCCGACACGAACTGGGTCACACCGTTGATCATCTTTTGCATCATTGGCCTGAAATCGGAACGTTTTCTCTGCTGCGAAAGATCACTATCACTCATAATTCGTGATTCCTGAGACCTATTAAAAATATTGCATTTCTGGGGCCGCGCAAAAAAAACGCACTTCGTGTTTTCAGTGTAGTCAATAACGACGACGAGATCCCGCTCGAGAAGGTCTTCTTCATGTGGGTCAACACCTAAATGAAAGTCAGTTACACTGCGGAAAAACAGTTTTGCTTACCGGTGGCGCCGACGCATAGCAAAATCGAAAAGACAACGCATGCTGCTATTAGGCCGAGTTTCATTCCAAATCAAAATTTTTAAAATGCTCAGTTTTCACGTGAAGGCAAGGAGGAGGAAAAGCGGAACTGATAAGACGACCCAGCCCTTGCTCTTAGGCAGAGGCGTGTCGTCTGCTCCAACGTGTATGCCTGCTCACCAGCAAAACTTTTCAATTAGACTCTGGTGCTACTTTTAATTTAGCATTTCGGTGGATTTAGAATCTGCCACAGTAATCGATAGTGAAACTCAAGCTTATCTGACAAAATTCTGGTCTCCAGAAAGCAGAAGAACGCTATAGTGCAATTGACTAAGCTAACCTTCAAAATGATTAGTATGTTCGCTCTGAAATCGAGAAAGTTGAGAATTCTCGTTCAGCTCGCAATCTATTCACCACGAGCTTCACGTCAGCATTCCTGCTTGTCGATAAAATTCCCGATGAATCAAACAACATCCCATTTCTCGTTTCTTCTTTTCCAGTGAATTCACGCTTTCTCTTCTTTCTTCGTCGTTAATACTCAGATTATTTTTTTCAGTTCCGCATAAATCGGATTTATTGCAATTCAGTTCGTAAACAACTGAACTTCCTTAATAGGTCCAAAAGTGCTTACGACTAACAATAAGTCGATTTTACTATCGGGGAATTCAATGATTTTGCTTCCGTTAAACAACGCCAAGTGTGGCAAGTCTGCAGCTTGGCGAAATAAATCGACAAGGCCTTTCAATTAAGCAAGCCGTTACATCTCGCTCAAAATATATAATATTTCAGAATCTGGAAATCGCTTCGTTGCAACAAGAAGATGCGCGGGCTGATGAAGGAGCGCACCTAACCAGTGTGCACACGAATGCCAAAAAAATTACTTCCTTCGTGAGTCCTCCAGCTCATGTATTTACTAATGTATTGCATCTATACTTGGGTTTAGTCGTTGTTATGAATAGGACAAAAAAGATGCCGACAAACTGAACTGACGTCGAATGACGTAGCGAGTTGTTTAACGAGGAGAGATGGTAAGGCATTTCTAATCTAGCTAATCTCAGTAGTTGATTTTAAATGCCCGTTTCGCATCGATGATTTAAACGAGAGAACAAAAACTTCAAACAAGAGAATTCCTATTATAATTTAGAAATTCCAGGATTGCCAGACCTTGGCTGTGGTCGTGATGTGAGCTGTGGTTTATTACGGAAGTGTGTACAAATAGGACTGGAGCTGGACGGACTCAAAAAATATGAACACATGCCCGAAATGGAAGAAGTCTCGCAGAGAATACAATTTGTTAGAAACATGGGGTCAGACCCACGAAGAAGCAGTCCACTTCACTAATGAGATCTTGCTTTTTGTCTCTTGCAATTGCATTTTTTGTGTTATCTTGTATTAATTCAAACTTCAAACTCGAGTGAAAAGCCATACAAGCGATGATAGAAATGAGAATTACAAGCACAGCGCATGTCGCCCTGTTTTCACAATCGACGCGTTTGAAATACACTGTGGCTCATGGCCAAGGCATTGCAGCAAAGCGCTGTCTCGATGGCGGCGGAAAATTCTTGCAGCTTGTGTAAATGTTCTCATTGACATTCCAGACTCATCTCCAGGAGCTTTTTTTTATGGATTTCGGGCTTCTCGATCGCCTTGCAGCTTGCTTAAAAATGTCCTACTGCTGTCCAGATTTGAATTGTTTCGAAAAATAAAGTTAAATCTCAAGTTTAATACAATTTGAGAAATGCGGCCATGCCATCGGTCATCTGCTGTTTTCCTCATCACGGCACTGTTTTTATTCACAATTTACATCATTGTCAACTATACCAACAACGAAACTACTAACGAAAGTGATATCTCAAACAACGATTCGTGCTACTGCGGACGTGAATTGGTTCAGAACTTCATTTTTACCGTCAACGAAAATTCTTTTCTAGGTGTGCATGAACCAGTTCAAAAACGGTACAATTGTTGCTCATGGTAGACATTTTTCATGCGGCCTGCTTCCATATTTAAGTCGCTATGGTTTGCTGAGTTTGCAGCGAAATTTTCTTCGCAACATCATAAACGTTGAGATGGCAAGTTGTCTCGCTATGTCGTTCGCTTGCACATATTCGTCATCCGGGCACTTCGCGGAATCTCGTTCTTTTCTGAACAACGTGTCTTTGGCACTGCCAAATACTAAGATAATTTACTACGATGT